>BGNK01001356.1:25232-61348 GCA_003297005.1 Symbiodinium sp. clade A Y106 | reverse complement strand
TATATATATAGACACACACATACAATTATATAACTGTATTATATGATATTCTTATTATTAATTATATATATACAAGTATTTATACATATACATATACATACATACATACATACATACATAGCATGCATAGTGGGTTTGCAAAAAAACGTGCAATAGAAGTACTAGTAGTACTCGTACTATGGAAATAGTAGTACTAGTGTAGTGTACTAGTACTAGTATAGTGTACTAGTACTCGTACGAGTAGAAAAATAATAATATATATATATATACGACCGTATAATATAGCAGTAAATCGTTTGATCTTCTAGTACTAGTGATTTTTCAATTTCCTCAGAATACCCTGGCCTCCGATCCATCATCCGAGGTGCTGAGGTGGAGCCCGAAGTCATGCAGAAACGCCTCGAAGCAGAGGGCAGCCGCTAGCTAGAACACATTCCAGATCTATTGGTCTGCTATATATGTATTTAGTCTACAATAGAACTGATGTGATCTTCGTGGGGTTACTGTGGGGTTACTCAGTATTATCTACTCATCCCAGCCTAGGTCATCACAAGATGCATCAGTTGTACCTGCACTACTTGGGCTGCAAGTCGGTGTGGTCCTCCTCGAATCTCATCATCCGAATGAGGCCATGACATAATATTTAATTTTCTTATATTCTTAGAGTTGGTTTCGGGATGGTTGGGATTGCTAAACAGGAGCTCGAACGAGGAGGAAAGCGAGGACACGTTCGAGTGGTGGTCGTACAAGTACATGGTGCAGGAACTAGGCCAGGATCTGGCTGACGACTTGGTTACCCGCCACAGGCAGCAGGACCCCACCATCAGCGGGAAGTTTATTCGGAAGCCAACTGGAGCAATAATTCGGTACATTGTGCCAGTCCTGTAATCCTAGAATCATAGTAATAATCAATACCGTTAATCCTGAACAAGACCCCCAGCCTGCAGATGTGTTCAACTACCCGAGGCACCCGGATTTTCCGGGCCGAGAAGTCACTTGGAAGTATATATAGATCTCTTCATACCCCAAACCCTAAAAGCCCGGACCCTCGTAAAACAAAAACCCAAAACCCCAGACCCTCTGAACTTTACACCTATAACCCTAAAGCCCTAAATTATATGTAGGTAGTTCTGAGGTTTATAAAGGGAGGTCCTGGGTCGCTTAGGACATGTTTCGGTACAAGAACTTTGCCCGGAGTGCTGATTACAAGCGCAAGAAGTTCGAGACTTCGGCGGAATTCGAGTGCACCGCCGATGTGGAAGAGAACGAGATGTTCGATGCAATGCCCNAACAAGGAGTCATGAACCTCAAACCCTGTATAACCCTTAAACCCCAAAACCTAAAGTCTGGCCCATTATTAATATTATGGCCCAATCAATATTATATCCTATATATCTCAGATTTCCCTGACCGCTAACTGTAAAGTTCCCTGGCCTATTAGCTATACAACCTCGTACATGTGTCCTGAAGCAGTATATCCCTCAAAGCCTTAACACCTGAGCAGAGTATGAGCCTACGCCCGATCTATATCCTGAAAACCATAAGGCTCAGACCCGAATAAACCCCAAGGCTCAGACCCGAATAAACCCCAGCCCACAACAGCCACACCAAGGGAGAAGCTGCTGCATGAGCAGCAGAGTGCCAGCAGCGGTGCTGGGAACCCGCCGAGAACCATCAAGCCAAAGCCAGAACCCAAAGAGAAGACATGGAAACAGCAAGCCCAGCAGGCCCATTCATGAGTCTAAATGCATGATCATGATGGTAAACCCCACTCCTACTTGGAAGGTATGCTTAACCACCCTAAACCCTAAACCCTAAACCCTGCTTAACCATCATGCCGGCGAACAACAAAGCAAACATGGAGCTCACCGAGCAGGAGGGTTTCGAGACAGCCCTCATGAAAGTGGGGACGAGACTTGTCTGTAATTATTCAGGGATAGGATGACGAATCGGGATTTGAGGTTGTTGATTAATATTCGCAAATCGTAGAACCCATCTAATTATAGCCCAGGGGCGAAAAGATGATGGAAGCCATGATGGAGGACCTGAAGCCTGCCGTCGCGAGACTCAAAGCGGCCAAAGCTGATGTAGCTGTGGCACTGGGGAAGAAGAAAGATGAGGACACGATGATGAAAGTTACCCAGGTGTTTGAGCTGAATTATAATATGGTCTTTTTGTGCATGATGCATGTGCTGCTGCATGTATGGAACTCTAGGAGATGTGCTTAGGCTTTGGTGAGCGCTCTGGCATACTTCAAGAAGATGGCTGAGCCTGTCAGATCTGCTGTGAAGAAAGCTACCCCGACGGCTAGTAAGAAGACTGCTAGCAAGGCCAAGGCGAAAGGAAAAGCCTAGATAGGCGTAGTTTTCCAATGGGATCTGGATGCATGTGCACTGGTTCAGTGCACAGGGTTTGCATCTAGAATGTTTTGATGTGGGCTGTCGGGATGAACCTGACACGGGATCGGGCTCTGATCATAGAGTATCAGGGCCCACATTTGGGATATGGCCACATGTGATTGGAGAGCCCGGGAAACAAAGCTCCTTTGAAAAACAACATCTAAGTCCATGAACCAGCTGCATAGGACGAGGAACCCGGAGCCATCCAACCTTTCGAGCCCTCAGGGAAACCTGCTNGATTGGAGAGCCCGGGAAACAAAGCTCCTTTGAAAAACAACATCTAAGTCCATGAACCAGCTGCATAGGACGAGGAACCCGGAGCCATCCAACCTTTCGAGCCCTCAGGGAAACCTGCTACGGGCATGGAACGAAGCAGCGCTGCCTCGCCGAAAAAATCATCGCGAGCTTTCGTCATGAACCTGCTGGTAGCGGCCAATCAATAGGATCCTAAGTAGGGACACGTGGAATTACTCGAAGGTGTGTGGAGGTATGAGGTCCGCAAACCCTTAAACCCTAAACCCCTTGAAACCTAAACCCCAAATCCTACGCAGGTCCTACTGATGACACCACTGCTGCAGCTGGATCTGCCCGGAGATCACAACGTAACCAAGCTGCAATTCTGCAACAAATTAAACCCAGGATCGNAAACCTAAACCCCAAATCCTACGCAGGTCCTACTGATGACACCACTGCTGCAGCTGGATCTGCCCGGAGATCACAACGTAACCAAGCTGCAATTCTGCAACAAATTAAACCCAGGATCGAATTTTCAATCGCTGCAATCTCGCACATCCCAGTCTTGCCCTGGTACCCGGTATCATGCAATTTGATCGAAGCATGATCTGCTAGAAAACTAAGTAGAATCCCGGATCCTATTTTGCAATATTGACGATCAGTATAAATGTAGATATATCTGAGGATTGGAGACGACCCCAGCTGGAGTGCACAACCGATCACGATCGGCCAAACCGCGACCTGGGCGACCTGTGCCTCAACATAGATACTTTCGATCCGGATACTAGGCTATAATTTGATGAGCCCACATGCACCTTTCAATGTTACCACTTCTAATTAAGTATCCCACCATACCAGTAATGAGCTAGCACTCCAGAACCCAGGTTCCAACAGACAATCTCGTGATGACCCACATGGACATCCTTCTACACCTAGCAAGAGCTCACGATCTCGGTCCGACCCACGAGAACCTGCCTCTACAGGCCTTCTGTATATATACTTATATACCTGTCCCCAATAACCTGTGAACCAACATCGGTCAGGCCTGGGTGCGAAAAGATCACGATCTCCAGCAGGCCTGCTGCAGTCTTATATTCTAGATTCTAAACTACATGTGGGGCCTGGAATGATTGTGGTGCATTTGTTTGTGATCCCAATTTAGGACTATGCCCCAAAGACTATACTAACCCATGGACCAAACACGGTCGGAGTGTAGCGGCCGCTACAAGATCAGGGTTTGGGTGTTTGGCATCGGGCTATAGGTTAAGTGTATGGGCTCAGGGTCAACACACACATATATATATATCATGAAATATTATATCATGCAGGATAACACTAGCGCTTGGGAGAGCTTCTTTACCGTAGTGCACCGGGGACTCACAGTACTACTACCACGTACATGTACATAGGTGACATGATCTAGAGGGTAAATGCTATCGCTCACTGCAGGCAAGCGTGCGATGGAGAGCAAGATGCCGTTGGCTGCTCATGTGTGTCTTGGTTTCGAAACAATTTCGGCAAAAACGGTATCGGCTCCAATAACTACGTATGTAATGCAAGGCTCAGACAAGTCGGTGAAGGACACGATTCAGTTTGGAAGGCAGTGAAAACTGCCCAAGCCGCTGCACAGGAGATTTGCTTTTGGATCTAGGAGATTTGCTCTTAGATCTAGATCTAACTAATTGCACGATGTAGCTAGGCTTTAAATGCATTCCTATCCCACGAGCCTCAAAAAACATTGTGTGCATATAATTAATTGGTACTGAACCCCAAAGCCCTTGAAGCCCACTAGCATCGAAGATAGCTCCAAATTACACACCACAATCCTGAAAGCCAGCATCCCCGAACAAAGCTGCCCTTCATTGGAAGGAGGCGGGCCAGAAGAATATGCATGCCGCTACACAGAAGCTGGCCTCGATGACTTCGAGGGGCAATGCAGCCCGGGATCTTTTTAGATTCGTGAGTCTGCCCATCGATGCTTAGCTCATCCAGCTTCGAAGATTTTGGGGTTTTCTTACATATTATTGGGGGTTCTTATTAGTTTCAATTTAAGACCGGGTAATAATANAGAGAGAGAGAGAGACCCCTTTATGATACTTCGAAGATAACTAGCTCGCTTTCCCGAGGCCCTGAGCTACGTGCCCACGCAAGTGCTGGATAACGAGTCTGAAGAACCCGGCAAACTGATAGATGTGTCATTGCCTATGTTCGACCCACACGAGCTGCTGGAGTGGTTGTTCGTGAACGAAAGGGTTTACACTGACGACGAAACCATCCAGTGACTTTGATCGAGCAACTAGCATAATGTACCTTCAAATGTAGATGCAAAGCGTAGTTCTTCACTCTGTTGACGATGAAACTTCACTTCTCGGCCCTAAGCCTCACGATTTCAGGTCCTATTGGCAGCACTTCAGAAAGCTGGATGTGCAATGGGCCCAAAGGCATCCAGCTTCCGATGACCATGTTCCAATATCTGTTTCTTGGAGCAACATTAAAGTAAGAGGCCTCGAGTAAATATGTTCTGATCAAAGAGCATTAGTGCTGACAGGGTAGCATGGGTCATTTTGCTGCTAGATATAGCTAGTGTGTACTTCTTAAGCACTATATACCCAGAGACTCCAATATCCCTATTATAATATAATATAATATTAATGGGACCCTACTATCTATATAGATATGATCATCGATATCGTAATTTTATAATATACAATATATTAGCTAATAAAGTATTAATATTGGAGTCTCTGGGTATATAGCTAGCTAGCGCTTATAGCATAGGACCTACTTGCAAATCTACCGGCCTAGGTGTGCAGATAGCACCTCCGATCGATCCTGTAATGCCCGACAACACATCCTCTACCCCCCACCGAGAACCCAAAAGTCTTAACCCCAACAGCCCCACCGTACAAGTGATCATAAGAGCCACTCTGCGGAATTCCAAGCCTCACAGGAAAGCCTCAAACCTTAAGACCCAAACCCCTACCCCTAGCTATCCATACTAAAAACCTTAAGCCCTGCACCCGGAACCCTAAATTCTGAACCGCTATCTCTAGCATATGGCCATGAGGTCTATGGGGACGCTGCACAGTTCACCCGCGAGGGTGACAAATTTACAGCACTGATGCTGACATTCCCACTGTTTCGGATCAAAGGCCGATCGAGAGCTTATTATATATATATAATATAGGGGTATATATATATATATTATTAGTACCGGTTTTTGGGTTTTTTCCAGACGTGCACGGTAGGAGAGCCCTGGCGCAAAACCTACATGTTTTTCGTGGTCAATTCGTACAAGAGTGCCGGCGCCGCATCTCGGATATAAGATCACCCTTTTTTTGGTTGTCGTCGAGGTGGTGCTCCATCCGATCTACTATATGTCGCTCCTAGCTATAGGTCACGCTGAGACCGATCCTGCACCGCACCTGCTGGTCTTTGCAAGCTGCTTTTGCTGGGCGGCGACCGCAGTCGCACCCACACGATCCGTGTCTGCAGATCCCAAAATCAAGGCTACAGAAGAATCTGAAGCCACAGCTGTCTCGCAGATTTGCTGTGGCGGAGTACAAAGGCGACTGGGAGTGGCACCAGCGCCTTTGGCAGATGCGTACACACTGGAATGCAAAGCAGATTTGCCACACTTGCCGTGCGACCCGAACCTCCAAGGGCAATGATGGGCAATGCTGCTTCATGCTCTTCGGATCAAACTTCCCTCGTCGCAGTTTCGAAGAGTGCTTGCTGGAGTCGATGCCAGACTGTCCGTGCCCACTGGTGTTGTGCGAAGGGTTCCACCCTGCCATAATACGTTTCTGCGCGATGCACGTGCTTGCTTTGGGGATCTATCAGACCCTAACTGCGGAGGCATTATTGTGGCTTTGCGAGCAGCGGATTTTTGCCCCCTCTGCAAAAGCGTTGGACGATCGACTCCGGGCAGCGTTCATGCATTTCAAAGGCTGGCTTCGCACCAACAAGCTGTCGTGCAGCGGACGAGTGTTCTCTTCGAAGGGCCTGCATGTCAGCAAGATTGACTACCCATATCTGGGATATAAGGCATTCAACACCCGAATCGTGCTTGCCTGGTGTGCTGACGCTAGCTTCGCATTCATCAGTTGCTTCCGAAACGGTGTTTTATGGTTATGAATGCATGTAGCCGCTTAAGGCTGTACTCTGCGACCCAGAGACTCAGCAGAAGATCTGCCAGCGTTTCGATGGAGAGTCAGAGCACGACTTCCAAGCACGCTGCGATTTGAATACGATCATCACGACCTGTGTGAGACTTGCCCGCAGGCAAGAATATATATATATATGCTGGTACCGGTACCGGTTAAACATCACTGGTCCCAGGATCTGTGGATCTCACCAGCTCCCGGCTCTTTCGGGCAGTTTAATATCGTGCGATGCTAGCTAAGGTTCGAAATGAGCGAAGTGCAGAATGATCTGGAGTGCACGGACCGCTACTTGACTGTCAGCGAGAGTGAGAAGCTCTACAGCGAAGGCATTCGGCACATCAAACATGCAAACGTGTATAATAAGCCGATCGATTTATATGATTAATGCAATCTCCCTGCAGGTCAGCGAGCGCTCCAATTCTACAGAGAAGCAGCTTTGATATTTGCTGGGAAAGGTGAGCTTCGGTTCCTGCTGAGGCCGAAGTTGCATGCAATGGATGAACTATTGCAAGGATGCCGACAAGAACGCTATAACCCGAGGATCTTTCAGAATTATGCGGAAGAAGATGTCCTGGGCTTGCTGAAGCCATTGGCGCAGAAATCGATCACAGCTCGACACTTCGAGGTGACGATGCTGAAGCGATACTTCTTGAGGTGGGATCTGGGCAGAACTAATATTTCATTCCGCGTTCTAGTAGCACGCTCCTTCGGGATGCCGCCCTTAATTTATGCCCTGCTGCAGGCTTCTTTCCGATCAGCCTGAAGATGTCGAACGAAGCATCCGGCGATAAAGTCGCCACTCGCTGGTCTGGAATGCTTTTCTTTGGCTCCTCCGGCATGCAGTATGGCTGGTCTGGAATATCCCATGGAGCACACTGTGGCCATGGAGCGCACAGGACTCTCTGAATTGGGAATTCGATTAATGTATGTTTAATATTGGGCCTGCAAGGCACAATATAGAGAGAACCGACATGCTGCTTTTTGACGAGTCGGTCGTTTTGAGCCGCGAGATTTAGGGATTAGCATTCTAGGGGATTATACGGGTTATATATATAATATATTATATATATATAATAATATAATAATATATATATATATATATATAGGTTTAGGGGTTTAGGGTTTAACCCTCTACCTGTAATATCCCCCTTGTGCGGATGAGGAGATGCATGGTCTATGGATGGCACATGCGACTCCACTTGGTGTCCCTTGCACTGCTGCATAATTATATTTACCTTCTTTTTAAGGCCAGGTCCTTGGTAGATAGCGGGTTTTAATGTTCATAAGTCTTTGATCCGAGGTTCTCTGCGACCAGCTCGCGATCGTACGTGCACTCAAAAAGACCGGCCGATCGACGCTTCTGAACTCTAAACCCTAAACCTTTAAAACCGGCAAGCAGTCTCGAGCCCTCAACACCAGAAGTCCAACCTTGAAACCATTCAGGGAGTTCGGTATTTGAAGGGTTAGTGTGCTCCCGTAAATATAACCTGGGTATAAGCTAAGGGGTTTGGGTTTTCGTACGAAGCTTGCAACCGCCCGGACCCTTATATATTAAATACCCATAAGATTTCGTGTGCAGTTTCGGTGCGACTATAAAGGATTGAGCTGGAATGGCATTTATCGTGGTCCTTTAGGGTTTTGCTTGGAACAGGATAAAAGGGGGGCTTCTTTTTGTTGCAGGAATTCGAATCCAGTGTGCAAGTCCTGTAAATCCTTATTAGCCCTTTAGCCCTAAGACCTAATAATCCGATTCACAATCTTGGGTTTGGGGTTAAAGGGCTATTTTATGGATTCGGAGCCTTCAAGTGCTGAAGTCCATTGTGCTAGCATTCGTAAGTGTTCAGGCCCATATAGATTTTGAAGGCTTCACAGCAGAACCTTGAACGCAGAGCCAACTCCAAGCCCAAATCCCTTGTCATAGAAGTCTCCAGCCATCCAGCCCTAAATTTATACACCGTATAAACCCTACCTCCTAATAACCCTGTAATCGCAATAAAACCCTATAAACTGCAGCCTAAACCGTGCTACATTAAACCCTACAGCGAACCGAGAGCCTGCCAAATCCTCAACGATCCGAACTTCGAAACCCCTTAGATCCTGACCTGTGATCTATCCGAAAATCAAAAGCATCCCGGCCCCGAAGCCTTAGACTTAACTCTCTCGTGAGGCCACCCTATGCTAGCTGACTCCTACATAGGATTTGCATGATGTGTGCGCTTGCTGATGTCGTGACGATGACGATGACCCTAGCTGGCATGGTGGTGTTGAAGATGATGGTGAAGATGAGGATGAGTATGAGAATGGTACCGATGACCAGCTGGTGGGACACAGATGTTGATGATGTTGATGAGATGGCATGTCANACCCTAGCTGGCATGGTGGTGTTGAAGATGATGGTGAAGATGAGGATGAGTATGAGAATGGTACCGATGACCAGCTGGTGGGACACAGATGTTGATGATGTTGATGAGATGGCATGTCATGTCAAATTCTGTACTGCGAGCTATATATATTATACATGCTGCACACATATGCATAGCATGCAATGCTTTTTTACACGGGACACGAGTGCCAGCACGAGTCTGTAGCTCGAGAGCACNAAACCCTGGTTCCAAGCCAGCCTTTGGAACCAACAGGTTTTGGAACCAGATCTGGGGACCACGTAAATTAGGAACCAGGCTCTGGTTACCTACCTCATGGGGTCTTAGGAGGCCCTGGGCAGGGAGCAAAAAGTATAGACTTTTATTTCATAATGGTTCCCTTTATGTAACAGGTGCCAAAAGAGCTAGTATTCAAGTATGGTACTCCAAAGCCCAGGGAACCTCCAAGTAGCACCATTTCCCTATTTCCCGATGCAGTCATTTAGAGTTTAGAACAAGAAGGTGCTTTGGTGATACAGGCAGGGTTTAGGTTTAGGTTTCCTTTGTGGAGCACGCGGCGCAAGAATGCGCCCTAAAGCCTGAACAATAAGCCCTACCTGGACCCTATAAAACTTCCTTTCTAGGGTTCCCTATTATGATTTCCTTATATAAGTCCTCAACCCTAAACCCTAAACCCTAAACCTCCAGGTAAACCCTCCATCCGAACCCGGGACCCAAATCTGAACCACCATCTTCAAAGCTTCGGGATTAACCTAATAGCTGGCTTGCTTTGTAGGTCCTACCTGAACCCCAAATAACCTGCCTTTTTAAGATCTTATATATTAAAGAAACCATATCAGGGAAGCCTACCTATAGTCTCCATTGTAGTTCCTTTTGTTGGTTAACCAAGTTTATGGTTAGGATCCCATTATATAGATTTTGGTTAACCCAAAAAAGGAACTACAATGGAGACCGGGTTTTCTTATTCAGGAACCTTTCTAAAAAGGATACAACCCAAGACCCGAGGCTCCAACTTACTTACCCAATAAGCCACAGAAATGAAAGGTTAAACTTTCCGATTCCTACTAAACTATCAGAGCCCGAAAAGTCTAAGCCAACGAGCCCACGAGCCGTCTAAGCATAGGGTTGAGGGGCAGACCCCAGAGCCTCAAGAGCTGACTTCTTAGATCCTTGCACTTGGAGTTTAGGGAGAATAGGTTTAGGGTTTAGGGTTCAGGGTTTAGGGTTTCAGGGTTTAGGGTTTAGGGTTCAGGGTTTAGGGTCTAGACTACGGCACGCCATTTTATGGGCCTCCCGTGTGAAGCTGTGATGTCCGAGGTCCAGGCCACTGGAAGCGGACTTTTACGCAACCAGCACAGCCGTGCGGCGACTTCAAAAACAAGCTCCGGGCTTCTTGGGAGGTTGAAGGGCACTTTGTGCCTAGTGCCTGAGCCCTGAAGATGAACCCGCCTGGAGCATAATACGAAACTTCCAGACCTGGGATCTAGTTGCAACATGTCCGATGTCTTCGCATGGCGCAGAGTCGAGGCGTAACCTGCAAGAAGGCAAACGGCGGCGGCGCAGGCGAGTAATATTTGGCATGAGTAGGTAGAGTAGAGTTTGCGTTGTAGTCAGCGCGGAGCTTTAAGGGAATATGCCGCTGGACTGGAGCCCTGGATAAACCATCCTGCTTACATGTTCCGAGGGACTCCAATACCCCTTAATTAAGGAATATTCCCTAAATCATACAAGGGATCCTACTATAATCTAAGGTATATATTCCTTAATTAAGGGATATTGGAGTCTCTGGGTTCCGAGTCTATATTGGTGTTTGGGGTTTAGCGCTGGCAATTTACGGCTTAAGGTGCAGGACTGCAGCACAGGGGCTAAGATTTATCCTAAGGCTACAAAGGCCTTACATAGCACAGCCCTGCCTTTGTCTTCGATCCCTAACCAGCGCCGTAAACAAGAGGCTTTGACATGCTAGAAACCAAGCTTCAGAGCCCTGGTAGTCTTGATCTTCGAGCCCCTGACACGGCCATGGACCCCTGGAGTTGACAAGCTTAGCTCCTAAACGCTAGCTATCGTGTCGAAAGCCTAAACCGACAAAAAAACAACACAAAAACCTCTGAAACCCTGCAAAACCTATTGAATCCCCTGATCCTCACCCTGAAAGAAGAGGTGGGCTCAGCCTTCTTAAACCCCAAACCCTAACCCAAAACCCAAAAACCCCAAACCCCAAGACCTCAAATCCCAAAACCCCAAATCCCTGAACCCTAGCCCTGAAAGAAGGGAGGTGGGCTCAACCTTCTCGTTCTTGGCATAGGCGGCATCTCCGATGATGCGAGCGGCTCGGTCTGGTAAGGCCTGACGCAGGCGTCTAGGGTTTAGGGCTTTTTGTGTTTGGGGTCTAGGGTTTAGGGATTTTTGGGTTTAGGGTTTAGGGGTTTAGGGGTTTAGGGTTTAGAGCTGAGGGCTTTCTGGGTGTGGGGCTGAGGGCTTCCGGGGTTTAGGGCTTTTCAAGGTTTTAAGGCTTGTTGGCCTTTAGGATTTAGGGCTTTTGGGGTTTGGGGTTTCGGGATTTTGGGGGTTTCGGGTGGAGGGCTTTTGGTTGAGGGCTTGGGGTTCGGGGGGATGACGGCTAGGGCTTTTGGGGCTTTTGGGTTTTTGGGGCTAAGGGCTTTTAGGGTTGAGGGTGAGGCCTCCGGGGTTATGGGTTTAGGGAATTTTGGTGTTTGGGGTTTAAGGCTTTCTGTGACTTAGGGGCAAGGCTTGAGGGGATGAAGATACAGTTTCTGACGCTTCCTGTTGGGCATCTTGAAATTATATCTTCTGAACGATCCAAACACATGGACACTTCGGGTAGTGTAGGGGCCTTAACAATTAGAACAGGGTTTTGCAGGGTTCTCATTACAAACTATAGCCTAATATACCCCAAAGCCTGTCCTTAGTATTAAGGCCCCTATATCTCTAAATCCCTTATGGAGCCCTTATAAGATCCCTTGAAGGAGCCCTTTAAAGGAACCCTAAGCCCTATTCTACTTACTAAGACCCCAAAACATAGCTTACATCATAGTACCCTTATAGATCCCTTATAGTAATTTACCCTTATAGACCCTGTAAAGGAACCCTATTCTAGTTATTAAAGCCCCTCCCAAGCGACTTCCGGAATCCGCAACACGCGAAGCTTGGAATCTCCCCCCCTGTTGCCCCAAACCTACAGACCCGAATACCTGAACATGTAGTTTACAGTTTAAGGTTTAGGGGTTTAGGGTTAAGACTCTGGCCTTAACGTAGACTCGTATATACTACATGGGTACATGGACCCTTGGGGTATTCGATTGCACTGATTTTCCCACTGTTCTAAGGCGCGACATAGTCCCTAGGGCTCCATGCACTTATATGGTATATAGGGTGTCGTTCCAATTTTGCACGGCCACTATTCCTTTTGGGTCCATGTGAGGTAGAAACGACCAAGTGTGAACGGGTTAGGGTTTAGGGAGGACTCTTTGTTTGAACGGCCTAGGTTTTCAGGGTTTATGTCGGGCTTTAGGACTTCCTGTTCGGGTATGAGGCTTGGCATGGGGTTTCAATGCCAAGGTGTACGTGCAAGATTCATCGTGTTCAGTGCTCGGGTTTAGGTGCTGAAACTAAAGGTATACGACTTGCGGGTTGAGGATTGCGAGTACAGGCTTAAGAGTTTTCAGGCGTTGTGGGTTCAGCTTCGGAGATTGTTGACCGGGGCTTTGTCCTGATATTTTCCTAATGGACATATGCTTGCCGAACAAACTCACTTACAAAACGACCATCCTCAACCCGGTACCCCTGCAATTATTAGGTACTGCGGGCCCTAACGGTGGTTTTCAACTGCGCTTCATGCCCGGCGAAGCCCAACGAGCTCTTTTTCTTCTCGTTCGCACGACGGTGCCAAGCGTCATGATGACTTCATGTTCAGACGAGCAGAGGGCTACCTGGAGGCCTAATTACCTACCTTGGCTAAGTGTGTAAGGACCAGCTTGCTGCCAGTGGGGTGCTTTACATGTGTGTAGATGTACATATATATATATATATGCGCACATATGTAGATGTGCATATGTATATATATATATATATATATGTATGTATATGTCTATAGTTAACCTTATACAGATATAGAAATAGACATAGATATACATATACATATAGACATAGAGGTGTTCTTCGTTCCCTGTGCTCCGGGCACGGAAAGTCGGACACAAATGGCCAACATGTGCATTTCGATATACAAGTGTGTAGCTGTATATACACACTTATGTATACATACATACATACATACATACATACATACAAACATACAAAAAAGACAGACAGACAGACAGACAGGCACACATGCATTACATACATGCATACATACATATACGTACATGCATACATACATACATACATACATACATATGAAACGTACATACGTAAATATGAACTAATGTAGAGTCCGCAATGTGATAGTGTAATACGGTAGCCGTTATGTGGGTGTGTGGGCTTCTTGGGATCGCCACAACCCTGAGCCCCGTAAAACCATGTTTGGCAACGTCCGCCTGACTGTGGGAACCGAGCCGGGAAAGGCCAGTCCCACCCGAAACATCTGGTTTTAACTCTTGACTCTTGGGTTAGTTTCCAAAACCCTTCAGCGCGCAGACTTCAGAGTGCTAGGTGCTGCTAGGTGCCCAAGTCACCCCTTGACAATAAAGGTAACCACTTAGCAATAAAGGCACCTATTTTCGTACTACTCAACTCTGAAAGACAGAACCCAGAATGAACAGTGCGAAGGGGTACATCTGGGGGACGGCGTAGAGTTGGTTGACCAGGCAGTAGCAGGAACTATGTTGAGAGCAGAGATGAGCAGAGGTACCACATGGGAGTTTCCGAAAATAGGGGACCCTAGTATAATACCCTAAATAGTAGGATCCTTATTATAAGGACCCCAAAATAAGGCACCCCTGAATTTCGGAAACTCCCATGTAAGCCCTACACTCAAACACCACTATAAACCTTATAAACCCTAGACCCTACCTATAGTCTCCATTGCAGTTCCTTTTTTGGCTATCCAAAATCTATATTATAGGATCCTAACCAGAAATCTGGTTAAGCAAAAAAACCCTAAGGGTCCATGTACCCACATAGCATATACTTGAGCCCAATGTATCTATATAGGGAGTACTTTAAGGCCACTGTATAGACTATGTGAGTACATGGACCCTTAGGGAAAGGAACTACAATGGAGACTATAGGTAAACCCTAAGTGGAGAGTGAAGGTGAACGAAGCCTCAGGAAACATGGCACGGCGAGCCTGGCGCTGCTCCGTTTGCGCGGAAAGTTGAGCTTGGCTTCAGGGTTTGCAAGCTTAGGGTATAGGGTTTAGGGCTGAGGGTTTAGGTTTCAGGTGCTGCCTTAGTTGCTGAGTTAATAAGCCCCCCAAAAGCGTACACTTTTGGTTTGATTGTGGGTAATATTCTCCCAAAAAGTGTAAAGTGTATCCACTCAGCTACTAAGTTACTTAAAGTTTGGGGTTTAGGATTTTCGGCCTTTGTAAGGGTTCCAAAGTACTGATTCCTGTCTTGCTTTCAGGATGCCTCTTAGGCTCGTATAAAGGCCACCGTTCGTCAAACTTCGGAAGGATCCTTAACACTTCAATGGTCTCGTTGCCATTTGAAGGTTTAGGGTTTGAAAGGTTTAGGTTTCAGGGTATAGGGGTTAGGGGTTAACGGTTTAGGATTTAGGCACGCCTGTTGCTAGTATCACAACGCATGCGATTACGAAGTGGTTTGGCATTCGTTCTTTTGGCGTTCGATTGTGCGAAGGCTTGCATTGTGCACTTAGTTTCGAGCCTCCTCAGTATGTAGGATGCATGTTCGGTCGTACACCTTCAGATTTTGGATTGGGGTAAATAGTCTGCTACACCTGTAAGCCACCAACCCTGCTCAACGCTCGAAACTCTAGACATTCTGGTGCAATTGCAGGTACATAGGGTTTAGCATCTTCGTTAGCGTCTCTTTGCTGAGACTTTCCTAACGTCATCCCCTAAACCCTAACCCCTAAACCGTTGTCATGCTGAAGACCCTGCTCCCCAAAACCCGGCCTTGAACCGACTTCATGGGGTCAGGGATTATAGGGATTAAAGATTTAGGGATTAGGGATTAGGGTTTAGGCTTTAAGGGATTTGGGGTATTTAGGGTTCTTTCGACATCAAGACCTCGAACCTAAGAGCCCGGCTGCCTACAGCCGACAGCCTTCAACCGCAAATTATGATCCCGCCGCGGTGCTTCCGTGCCTTCAAAGGATAAACAGATGCATTCTCAGCAAATTCCACCACCTGGGACTGAGCGTTGAAAATGTCAAATATGCTCTTCTCTTCCGTCCGTGTCTGCCTCTGTTTGTGTTGTCCGTGTGTTCATAGTTGCGTCGATTGCTTTTGAAGGGTGTGTATCTACTGACTACGTGGTTGCCTAACATAGGGTCCGCGTCAGGAGGGTGCCTGGCGGGACCAGGAAGGCTGAGTGTAGTTCTCCATACCCTAAACCCTAAACCCTAACCCTGAAACCTAAACCCTAAACCCTAGACCCCAGACCCTAGACCCTAGACCCTAAAACCCAAACCCTGAAACCTCAAAGGCCCACGTGGATAAGGTTGACGGCGAAACCCTCCGCCCTCACCCTTCGCCACAAATCGAAAATAGGGATACCTTAGGGGTTCCTTTAAAGGGGTACTATACGGGTCCTATAAGCGTTCCTTTGAAGGGCTCTAAAAGGCTTCAGAGTTTCCGAAAATTAGGGGTACCTTATTTTGGAGTCCTTATAATAAGGATCCTACTATTGAGGGTGCTATATTAGGGTCCCCTATTTTCGGAAACCCCTCAAATCTCAAAAACTCTGAACCACAGAACCCAGTGCCTGTTCAGATTGAGACCCTGGCCCATGATATACCCTCGTCGCTGGTCTTTCCTCAGATACAGAAGCGAAGCGGCATTCGGGCTCAGGGTGTAGGTTTCCCGGCTTTGGTGCGTGCAATATGAATGATGATGATGGTGATCGTGAGGATGACGGTGCCGGTGCCGGTGGTGGTGATCATGATTAAGCTTACGACAACTGTTACGATGATGGTGAGGATGATGTTGATGTTGAAAATGATGATGTTTGTGATGATGATGATGATGATGGCATGATGACGACGAAGGTGACCATGAAGACGACGACGACGACGACTGCTACTACTACTCCTCCTCCTGCTGCTGCTGTGTTTTTGAGAACAACAAAAGCCACCACTAACTCCCAAGCTCAAGGCCGCACAACACTTAAGATGAGGGACGTGCAACTTTTAGGCTACATCTGTTCAGAGAAGCTGCTTCCTGTCGCGACTCCTTGATCGTGACGACTTTTCCCGAACGGGACGCATCCTCTCAGTCAGAGTTGGCTTCAGGTGTCTGTTCGGTGACAAGGCCGATTCATGAAAGTAAGGGTGTGGCTCGTATCGTCGTGTCCCCAACGATGCAGCTAAACTGAGAAACATTGGGTTTATTTAGGGTTTAGGGTTTAGTGTGTCCCAACGATGCAGCTAAACTGAGAAGCATAGCCAAAGCCTCATACAAGAGTAGTTCCTGAAAGTGGACTTCACTTGACTCCACGGCTTAACAACCCTGGACAATGGTAATATAGGATCCCGATTAAGAAACTATTAGGGTTTTTGTATGAGTAGCTGATATTTTGGTGTTATCGGACCAGGGTATTATAATCATTAATCAGGTTCCTACACTACCTTGGTACGCAGGCAGCAACTCGACAATTCAGCTCTGGCCGATGATGGGCGGGTGAAACCTCTCCCCCACACCGCCGGTTCTAAGCATCTCATTGTATCCATGTCCTCCCAGGGCCAGCTCTGCTTGCTCCTGGGCTCTTGTTAAGGGATTAGTTTAAGTTACCATACTAGGGATCTATAGTAATAACATGGCTTCCTTCTCATGGTAACTTAAATCCCTTACCAAGAACCAAGGCTCCTTCCCGGAAATCGGCAAGTCCATCTGCTCTAAGAGCCCCACCTGACGAAGCACTGAGGCCTGATCCCAGTAGATGCGCTCGGAAGTGAGCTTCCAGCGACCCTCTTCCTTCTTCGTCTCTTCTCCAGGAATCCAAAAAAAGGAGGAAACCATATGGTTGCTATAGGTCTATGGTAATTTAAACCAACCCCATAAACTTTGTTTACTACAGACCCCTATCATTCGTGGTAACTTAAACTCCTTAACCGCAGGTACCTAATTATTATATACACTCCCAAACACTAACCTACAAAACTAATTACTATGCTAAACCCACGTACCTACGTATTATGCCTTTTGGACCCTTAAGACAACAAGAGCCCAGCCTTTGAGAAGGAGACGCTGGCCACGAGAGGGATGCGAATGGGAAGGTGCGTCGGGGGTATCCCAGGCAGCATCCAGTCCACTTCAGAGGTGTGGTTCAGAGATATCACCATTTCCTGAGGCTAACGAAGGTTTGGGGTTTAGAGCTTTTAAGTCTTTGAGTTTAGGGTGGTTCAGTTGTTCAAGGAATTGATATTAAGTAAATAGGTGGTTCAGAGATATTACCATTTCCTGAAGCTATCGTAAGTTACCATAATTGAAATCCCATATAACTTGTTTCAGGAACTGAACTCAAGTTACCAAAACAGGGTCCCATATTACTTGTTGGGGAACTGAATGTAAGTTACCAGACATCTATCACAAGTCCATATAACTTATGGTAACTTAAATCCTGAGCAAGAAAGCCCGGGTTTCATCTACCAGCGAGCCGTCGGCCACACTCACCGTTCGCTTCAGCGGTAGCAGCTGCATGGGAGGGTTCTGGAAAATGAAGTGGTTCTCCTGGGTTTAGGGTTTTAGGGTTTAGGGTTTTAGGGTTTATAGGGTTTTAGGGTTTTAGGGTTTTAGGATTTAGGGTTTAGGGGCTTAGGGTTTTAGGGTTTAGGGTTTTAGGGTGAACGGAAGAATGAGGATCCTTGTTATGGGCCCTCATTTCCTAAGACTTTACGCAACCTCAACCCGACCTAGCAAAAGAAAAAAAGCATCTCTGACATCCACCAAGGCTCGTAGAAGTAGGACAGCAGATCGAGCCCTGAGCCGCCCACAAGGGTCGGGAGATGGGCCACCTTACTTCGCCAGAACCCTACCGTGTGCAAGTACCTGATAATCAGCTCTTCTCAGAAATACCATCCCCCAAAATTGCCACCATCCTACACCCTGGTGCCAGATGATAGGGAAAGTTGGATCTTCAAAACTTGCCCATGGGAATGGGCGCTTTAAGCGCTATACTAGCCTAGTATTGGTCATCTTGTCCCGGAGCTTCACGCCGGTTTAAATCTTTTGACAATCCCCTGAACCCCATACCATACTAGCTCAGTATTGGAAATCTTGTCCCGAAGCCTCAAGCCCTATAAACATCTTTTGACTACCCGCCCTAAACCCTAAATCCTGTACCCTATACCCTAAACCCCTAAAACTTAAACCCTAAATCCTGTACAGGCACCGAGGGAGGCGAAGAGCGCGTCATGGTTCGCATGGTCTCCGCCGTGCTTTTCTTGGCCGGATCGAACTCGTAAGCCAGGTGCTCTTCCTCAACCCCCCAAGAGGATTTCCTTTAGGATTCCTTTGAGGGCTGTAGTCGGGTTTTGGGGAGTTCACTCTGGACCCTTTGGGGGGCTTCCCAATACCGAAACAAAAACAAGAAATCACAAGAGTTAAATTTCAATATACGAGCCACGAAACGTCTAAGCTTTCAGTTTGACACTAGCGCATGAGCGCTATAGCATTTAAGACTTTTTAGAATACCAAGAAAAGCAAGCTTAGCAGTTGCAAACACTAAACCAAGCTTCCCAAAGCGAGATGAGCTCGAGCCTCTCCTGTGCCTCAGAGTGCGGAGAGAAGCGAAGAAGCAGGGCAAAGCCCACCAGTGCCAGTGATGGCACCAGCAAAGAGGGCGCGACCGAAAGCCATCCGAAGCTAGTCGATTCCGCCCGACGAGACACCATCCTAAACACTAAACCCCAAACCCTAAGCCTCCAACCTCAAACTTACAAGCCTAAAACCCCAAAGCCTACGCCCTCAACCCCGAAGCTGGAAAGCCTAAAACCCTAAAGCCCAAACTCCAAGCCGTCCCCAAAATCTATCGGAACTGTGGGCCGGCAGCTTCAGAGGAGGAGTTTAGGGTTTTAGGGTTTAAATAGTTAGGGGTTCCTTTCAAGGGATCTATAAGGGATCCTTACAGGGCTCCTTTAAGGGATCTAGAGGGTTTAGGGTTTAGGAGTTTAGGGTTTAGGGGTTTAGGGTTTAGGGGTTTAGGGGTTTAGGTTTAGGGCTTGGGGTTTAGGGTGACTTAGTAACTAGTAACTGGTAATTTAAAAGAGCTGTAAGTATCATAACCCCAATAAGGAACCCGTTTAGAGTCTACATATAGCCTACTTGTAACACAAAAACTCTCTTTTCCTAAAGGTCTTAAGTACCTATATGGAGGATACTTGCCCAGACCATGTTTATAATTCCTACTGTAGAAACCCCCTTTCTTACTATATGGGTGGTTGTCAAAATTATGGCCCCTTTTGGGTACCCTAAATACTAGGTGCCGTGTTACATTAAGAACCCAAAGAGGGACCATAATTTTGACAACCACCCATATATAGGTACTTAGGAACCTTCTAGTTCCAGTATGGGGAGAAGCATGTGCTCAAGAGCCGCTCGGGAGACCGCACCTATGATGGGACTACGCAAGAATATGTTGTTGCGCCTACTATAGATCTTCTTCCTAACCCCCCCCCAAAAAAAAAATGGTAAAAAACATAGCCCAAAGCCAATAAAAGGCCATGATCATACATACTTTTGGGGTCCAGGTTCTTCTTTATCATCATCACCATTGCAATCATCATTATCATCATCAGCCAGAGCCATCGGCAGCATGAACAGCATCATCATCCACACAATCATCAGAGGGAGCCTCAGGGGCCTTCATACCCGGAAGCACGGTTTAGGGTTTAGGGTTTAGGCTGAGGTCGAATCAGGCAGATTTAAGGAAGTATGGTGCCCTTACCCCCTCTTCCTACCCCCAAGGTTCCTTATGAACAATCTTTATCATCGGCAAAACCAGCATCATCTTCATTTAGTTCATCTTCATTTAGTATCATTTCATTCAATGTACCCTTCAAAGGCATTAACCCAAAAACCCGTGGGCGACGCAGTGGGTTGCTGCTGGTTGAACTGTAACCTTACATGCAATCCAGGGCCCAAAACCCAGTAAGGCATTGTGGCAACTGGGCATGTTGGGGGCTTCAAACATGTACAGCCGTACTGTAAACTCTGCCGAGGTTTAGGCGAAAGGAAGCCTTGCATGCTTGCTTGCCTAGCGAAGGACGCTCACGGGTATTGTTCGGAAAAAACAACCTGAGGTGCTAAAGCCATCAACTCAACGTGCTAACAGAGTTACTCAGACATTTTTCTTAAACCCCAACAACAGGAATCCGGATACTTGGAATCGGCATTCGTGCTTCGCCCCGCTTCATTGCAACTTACGTTGCTTGTTTTTTTTTTATCAAATGGCCACATTGTGAATCTTGTTATAGGGCCCAGGCCCTTGATAAGTCGAACAGTACTTGTCAGTATTGCTTGCTGTTTGGTAGAGTACCAATATTTATCACCTTCACTGTATGTATCTGAATTAAGGTTCATTCAGAGTTCAGGGTGCCAAATTCATGAATCCTAATTAACCCTAACCCCAAAACGGCGGCAAAGCTAACAAAATGACCGGAAGTCCTCGGTGGCGACATTTCCTTCTTTTTGAGGACCGGATTTCTCAGTCTCTCGAGCCTCGGACAGTCTTCTGGGTTTGGGGTTTAGGGTTTATGCCTTTAGGGATCTTTTCGGGGTTAGGGTTTAGGGTTTAGGGTTTATGCCTTCAGGGATCTTTTCGGGGTGAGGGTTTAGGGATCCAGGGTTTTGCGCTTAGGGGGTTTAGGCCTAGGTTTTCGGTTTATAGAATTCAGAGGGCTTCGGGGCGTAGTGATTGTTTTATGGACTGACCACAATGAGTATCCCTGATAAGGTAGTTGTAAGTCTACTTATCACCCCCTAAACCCTAAACCCACCTACTTACTAAGTCCCCCGATCCTCCAAGTAGTGCTTGTGGGCCTCTGCGAAGTCCAAGCCCCCGAGAGGGCAACACACTAAGAACAGTGTCCAGAATCACTACTTGGAGGGTCGGGGGACTTAATACCAGGTGGGTTCAGGGTTTGGGGTTTAAGGGGTAATGAGTAAGCTTCTAGGTACCCTAAAGGGGCTCCTAATTGGGGTCATGATACTTATAAGCCGAGAAAACAACTACGCACCAAGCCTCTCGACCCTCCAAGTATTTTCATGTCGGGCAGGAAAATGGAACTGTGGTGGTATCCCTGATTCCACGCGTAAGGCTTCGGCCTTTTGTCGCACATAGACTTTGGGAATTGGGGCGGTTGGACACCAGCGGAAACAATCCGCGACATGACTTAAACAAATCTGAAGCTGCTTAGCCCTAAACCTGAAGGACCAAATGACCTTTAAAAGTAGGGGCCCTATACCCATATACTATGAATCCCTATATGGTATATGAACCTTAAACTCTTTTAGGGTTCAATTCGTCCTTAAGGAAGCCTAGAGTCCTAAAGCCTTCCCCGGCCCTGAAGAAATCGAAACCTTACAACCTAAACCCTAACCCCTAACCCCTATATCCTAAATCCTAAACCCTAAGGCTTAACCCCTAACCCCTATATCCTAAATCCTAAACCCTAAACCCTAACCCCTAAACCCTATATCCTAAATCCTAAACCCTAAGGCCTAAACCCTAAATCCTAAACCCTAATCTGCCTTCCCCGAAGCTCCCTACAGGTTGCGTGTCGCTTGCAGCGGCAGCCGGCATGCTGCCCATCTGTCCCTGGAGATTTGCTGCGCCAGCACGAGAAAGAAACCCTAAACCCCTAAGCCCTAAACGCCACTGCACAGTTCGCGAAGCGTGCCTCAGCTGACAAGGACGCGAGGCCAAGGTTTCCGCTTTGGCACTTTTCACATGAACTCGGGCAGATACTGCACAGCCCCGCACGCCGTTTGAAGCTGCATGGACCTGAAATGTGGTACTCAGTCTTTGGTTACCTCCTGGACCCACCCCCAAAGTATGTAGCATAATGGCCGTTTGTAGGCTTTGGGCTATTATTTTACCTACTCTTGGGGGGTTAGGCTGGTGTTCTATTCATAGGATCCCCAACATGAAAAATGAGGTACCCAATCCAGAACCAAGCTTAGGACCCCGAACAATAAATTGACTGTTAAAGCTCGAGCATCCGTCCACCCTGAAACCCTAAACCCTGACCGGTTTCGGGTTGGGGTTTAGGATTTTGGGAGCGTACACACAAAACCAAACCTACCCAACCTGAATCCTTACTTGGCTGACTTCTGAACCCCTCCTAAAAGTTAAACTTTTAGCCTCCTTATTATAGTTCATATAGAAACCCAAAACGTTAAAGTCCTAAGAGCCAACCAGAAGAACGCCAAGCTTAATTACAAACCTTGGACCCTTCAAGCCCCTGTACTTATGCCTCTATCGGAACCTCACAGAACTCCTAATATAGGGACCTGAATAATTAGAATAGGGTTTTGGGGTATGTTACACTATCATTATAATAAGGAACCCCCAAAAACCTATTCTAAATATTAATTATGAATTTAATTAAGCCCCTACATCCCTAAATCCCATATAGAGCCCTTATAGAACCCTTAAAGGACTCTTTAAAGGAACCCTATTCTGAATATTAAGGCCCCTATAGTGTTCACAGCCGTTGAACACCCCCCTACATTACTCATTGGGAACTTTTGGGTGCTTCGGCTGAGAGCCGTACGCGGCTTTCTGGCGGTCTGCCTTTGTCGGCAGGTTGGCCACCTCCAGCTCTGAAACAAGTGTTGGGGCCTTGCAATATAGGGCCTTTATAATTAGAATAGGGTTCCTTTAAAGGGGTCCCTTATGGGTTCCATAAGGGCTCTAGGAGGGATCTAGGGGTGTAGGGCCCTTGATAATTAGAATAGGGTTTTGGTGCCCAATATAAATAACATAAATATAATAAGGAACACCCAAAATAGTATTGTACAGGTTTTACAGCGTTCTTTCTTCCAAAGGGCCTCAAAGCTGAAGGGACCTGGGACTCGCCATGAAGCCCAGCACCCACTGTTCCCTAACTCTAGGGCTTAGGTTTTCGGGTTTAGGTTTGTGAACTAGTCCTGGTAAGAAACGATGGGGCTGACGGACTGGGTGGGTGGCCAATCTTGCAAGGGGTGACTGGATCCCGAATGAGCATGAGTTGTGGACGGCGAGGCTAAAACCTCAAACGTGGCTTAGAGTTTCGGGTTTAGGGTTCAGGGTTTAGGATCAACAAAACCTAGTGTTTCAGATGCTATACCTTATAAGTACAGGTTCCTACCCGACTATGCTGATTATGGGGCTTGCAACTTCTATTTCTTGACGTGTATGTTCATCAAAATGACGAACATTCCCTAGGCTTTGAAGTAACCAGGGAGCAAAAAGTATAAACTGTTATTTCATAATGGTTCCTCTAGGCAAAAAGTATTAAAGTATGGTACTCCCAAGCCCAGTTCCCCAAATTATGACAAAGCCAGTTTTGAATAATACAGCTTCGGGTTTCTTGCCTCAGTTAAGGGGGTTTTGGGGCTCAGTATCTTAGGGTTTCGGATTTGGGACGTGGAGCTCATAGTTCTAGCGAATCATTTCGAGCGAAGCTACCATGTTATGGATGCCGTGGAACTTCTCAAAATTGCGGTTTGAGGATTCGTTCTTTTGGGCTTTAGGGCTCGACGGTGAAGTGTTCAAGGGTCAGGAGGTCAAATTTTGGGGGTCAGAACGGCTGTTTTTTTCAGCCCAAAGGCTAACCTCTGCAATACAGAAACTGTGTTACCTTGTGCGGTCCGATTACCGATTCGGATTGAATTGCTGCAGCCACGTTCCGGGCTTCAGTACGTTCTGTAGAACGGTGTAAGAGTTTAGGGTTTAGGGGTTTGGGGCTTAGGGTTGATTCTACTGGGTACAGGGGCCCCTAAAAGTAAAACCTTGTTCAACAAGGGTAAACTTTGTAAAATCCAGCGCCTCGCCCCAGGAGCTGGATTCCTCTAAACTGGCCCTAATTCAAATTCATTCAAAGCCCTAACCCAAAACTTTAAACCCTAAACCCTAACATCCTTTCACCCTGAAACCCACACTCTAAACGAAAATCTAAACCCTAAACCAACACCCTCAACCCCAAAGACCCAAACCAAAACCCTACTGTAAACCCTAAACTCCCTAACCCCTACCTGGACCCTATATAACCTTCCTTTTTAGGGTTCCCCATTATGATTTCCTTATATAAGTCCTTAAAAAGGTAGGCTATTTGGGGCTAAGGTAAACCCCAAAGCCCTTCTGATCTCTTTGAGCTCACGGCATTCGTCGTCAAGGCATTCCTCGCTCCGGACCGGGGTGATGGCGCACCTTACGGGGCTTCTGGGTCAATATACGCTGGGGTTTAGGGATTGGGGTTTTGGGGTTTAGGGTTTAGGGGTTTTGGGTTTGAGGGTTTAGTGGCTTCGGGGTTTATGCAAGCAGTCCGCAGACAATCCGAGCGCGAGCGACGCCTGGATCCTCAGCCAGCTGATTAAGGCACGCAAACGAATTAATTGACGGATCGACGATTTCTACAATATCCGTTCCAGATCGAAACAGGCGACTCGTCTGGAAGCGGGCATAGGCGGTTTAGGGTTTGGGGTTTAGGGGTTGGGGTTTGAGGGGCTATAGTGGTTGAGGGATTACGGGCATGATTACGGGGCTTATGGTTATACCTGCAAGCCGCCAAACCCCAAGTCCTAAGGCCTGATTGAGAATGGTGCTATCTCGCTACTTTACGTATGCTCCATAAGGCTCGAAATAGCCTCAATCCAACATGCTCGACTTGGTGTGCAGCGAGGCCGATATTGCCCCACGCCGCCTGCTACCGCGGGCATCACCACGGGAGCAGCTACACTGGGCCAATCAAGTGTTCAATTCCCAGCGCAGTACTGGCCGCATGCGTTTTCCAGTCTCGCAAGTTGAGTTAGGGGCTTTGCTTCGAACTTTGGGCAAAAAAGCCTCAAAGTATGGGCCCTTAGAAGAATCCTCAGGGCTATCCAAGGCTTAAGCCCTCTAGGGACCGAAACCGTAAATAGATATCTGGACAGTTGGTTACGCTTTGCTTAGGCCTCTCACGTCTCCTTCACGACATCTGCGGTCTGAATACTTGCTTGGCCGCTTAGCGTGAGGAATAAACTCTCAAGGTTCCGATTATGGATCCCTTAACCCGAGAACCTCGAACCCTCAACCCGACCCATCTGGAACCCTGAACCCGAAACCCCAAACCCTAAAGCCTAAAACCTGGAACCCTAAACTCTAAAATACCCCACCATACCCACAACCTCAACTCCACAAGCGCAAACGTGAAACTCTCCAGTCCCAAATCGCGAACGGAATCCACGAAAATCCCACACAAATCTAGTACCTTGTTGGGGTTAGCTTGAGTCTACTACTACAGGAACCTAACCATAAAAAGGATATCCACTGGTTAAAGGTAGTACATTCGGTCTAGGAAGGCTTGCAATTCAGGTCCTGAGTTTACGTTGCAGAGCCCTCAGGCCCCAAATCCTTACATGACTAGACCCCAAACTCAAAATAGCTGACCCTCTACATCTCAAGCCCCAAACCCCTAAACCCTATAAACCCTAAAAGCCCTATAAACCCTATAAACCCTAAAAGCCCTATAAACCCTATAAACCCTATAAACCCTATAAACCCTAAAAGCCCTATAAACCCTATAAACCCTATAAACCCTATAAACCCTATAAACCCTAAAAGCCCTATAAACCCTATAAACCCTATAAACCCTAAAAGCCCTATAAACCCTATAAACCCTATAAACCCTATAAACCCTATAAACCCTAAAAGCCCTATAAACCCTATAAACCCTATAAAGCTCAGACCTTGAGACCTGAAACCCAGGCGTCCCTGCTCTCCGAAGCCGGTGCTGGGACAGCAGAACCTCTCCGTCGCCCAAAGACATCCAGGCCTCTCTGACAGGGTCTTAGGCCGTAGAGTTTCGGGCTTTGGGGTTTTTTTGGGGACGGAATTTGCAAGGTTTATACGGCGTTGTAGGGTTTCATGCAGCTGGGAAGCGTTTGTAAGGCTTTATGGCATGTTCCGGCAGGATTAGGGCTTTCGATCCTTAGATTTGGGGACACGGTCAGTCTGTCGTATTGTGTATATATATATATATATGTATATATATATATTATGTATGTGTATATGTATGTATGTACGGATATATGTATGTATGTACGGATATATGTATGCATGCATGTATTTCTGTATGTACGAATGTATGCAAGTATATGTCTGTCTCTCTGTATGTATGTATGTATGTATGTATGTATGTATGTATGTGTGTATGTGTGTGTTTGCTTGCATGGATGCATGGATGCATGGATGCTTGGATGCATGGATGCATGTATGTATGCAAGTATGCATGTATGTATGTACATATGTATATATGTACATATGTATGTATGCATGTAGGTGTGTATGTGTGTATAATATATGTATATATACGTAATCTGAATATGCAGAGCTGCATGGACCTTTGGGGTAATCTATTGAACCGTCCTGTTTGTCGACCCCGAGCATCAAAACGCAGACTACTACCTGAACTCCTGCGGACCTGCACAGGAATGCCTTTTGCGGACCCTTGCAGTTTGCACGCCTCCCGTGGCCTCAGCGATGATCTCCTTCAAGCAGAGCAAATCCGACAAACATCGGAAACAGAATGATTTAGAGTCGTACCCTAAGGGTCCAAGTACCCAAATAGTAGGGTTTCAAGCTCCAACAAACCACTCAGGGTTTGGATTTTGTGATCTAAAACCCTACTATTTAGGTACTTGGACCCTCTGGGGTAAGGATAAGGGCCTCGGCTCTCAGCGTTACAGTGCAGAATGGGCTTTGTGCTGTTCCATGTTGTGTGGGGCTTGGGTGTTTGGAACCTTTGCGAATTGCCAAGCCTTTTTGCAGCCCAGGGTTCTTGTGCTCCACACGTTTATGAACAGCTGAACAGAAGCATACTCCCACTCTCCTACTCTCCCACATTGACTCCGGCTGAGGTTGATCCTACTGCTGCTGCTACTGCTACTGATATCCACAGTGATACTGATACTGTTATATGATGCTGGAACTGAAATTGCTCCCCTCCTCCAGCTGCCACTGCTGCTGCTACTGCTACTGCCACTTGCACTTGCTGCTACTACTACTACTACTGCTACTACTACCACTACTACTACTACTGCTACTGCCACTGCCACTGCTGTTACTGCGACCCTGCTAGAGTCATGAAATCTTTAGAGTCATCACAGCATCATGCCTCTAAGGCACACTGAAGCACACATCATGTGTACAACTGAGGTGGGGAGCTCCAGAAGTCGTGAAGTTTAGGGTTTTGGGTTTAGGGTTTTGGGTTTAGGGTTTTGGGTTTAGGGTTCAACTTGTTCCTAACTCCCCAGCACCTGAATCTGTTGCAGCATGATAACAGCGGCGTCGATTACCAAGAACACGACACGGCAATACGAATCTAACAGCAAGATGCACCAAGTCCACAACCCCAGAAAAACCTTACACCGGACGTCCTCAGACCGGTCTATGGACGATTCGTCCCGCTCATAGTAGCCTCAGCACTGAGCTCCGACACTTCAGCGAAGGCTGCGGAATGAGGGGCTGCTTAAACCCTAAACCCTAAAACCCTTAGGGTTGAAGTTGGGGGGGTTGTCTAAACTAGACATCGTAGTTCATGAAACCCTCCGAAATCCTAAACCCTAAACCCTAAAACCCTTAGGGTTTAGGGTTTAGGGTTGAGGTTGGGGGGTCAAAATGATGGGGGGACTTACAGCTTCTTACGACTGGGATTCGGAGGTTTCCTAAACTAGACATCGTAGTTCATGAAACCCAAGGCACTTAGGGTCAGGGTCCGTTGTAGGGTTCAATAAAGGGATTTACAAGGGCTCTATATGGCTGTTATAAGTAGGGTGGTTCTCCAAATTAGGGTATATATTCAGTACTGTTTACAAGGGTGCCGTACAATTTGGGGTTCCTGTTTAGAGAACTACCTAAATGGTATGATGAAACCGCGCCTTCGGTTTAGGGTTTAGGGCTGGAAGGTATGTTCAAGCACCTCCTAGGCTGTCAAAGCAGGATCTCAGCCCTAAACCCTAAACCCTGAACCCAAACCCCTAAACCCTAAAACCAGGGACACAGGACAACCGACCGCCGGACATGCCGAACCCAAAGTCCGAAGCCTCAAAACTAACCCAAAGTCTGAAGACTCAAAACGTCTTATCTTAAAGCCTGAGACAGACGTCGGGACCCGAAACACGAAGCCCTACCTTAACCCTGAATAACCTACCTTTTTTGGCTTCCTTATTATGACTTCCTTATTTAAATCCTTAAAAAGGTGGGTCATTCCGGGTTAAGGTACATCCCGTGAAGGCTGGATCCTGGACTTCCCCAATACGCCACAGACATGAAAGGTTAAACTTTCCGCTTCCTACTAAACTATAAGAACCCAAAAAATTGAAAGGTTGGGTATTGGGGATCTAAGTAAATCCTAAACCCTCGGTCACACATCCCCCTATAGTCCCAATAACAAACACACTATCCCAAAGGGTCCAAAGTACCTATATGGTAGAATGTAGGGTTTCTATGTAAGGAATTACTATTATGATTTTTTGAAGTATCCCCCATAACAGTACCTAGGACTCTATGGGCATAATAACCCTGCAGTCCGAAAACTTAAAGCCTATATTCCCTAGCGCAACTACAGAGAAAAATCCTCTCCTCCGAAATCGTATATCCCCAACGCCCGAGACCCTCAACCCCACCAGGTACACTGACTAAACCCTTCATGCACGTCCTTGAAAGCTCTTGCGTAAAATTCTGAGGCCTAGACCCCTATGTAATCCTTAAACTGCAGACCTACAGATCCTAAGCCCTTAAACCTCACATTGAACAAGCAAAACATCCTATGGGAAAAGCACCTTTCCTCCTGAACCCGACAGCCTTCTGGCAACACCCCAAACCCTAAACGCCTAAACCCGTAAACCCTAAACCCAAAGGGCTTGTCGAAGTTCGGTATCTTTATCTATATCTACATATACTAAGTGTATATATACATATATATCTGTGTGTGTATATGTGTGTGTATATATATATATACCATTGAAGCCATGCAAAACAAACCTTAGAGTAACTCTTCTTAGCCCTTCAAAGAATGCTGAAAGTATTCCCTAAACCCTAGATCCCGAACCCTAAATCCCGAGCCCTGAACATCCTAAACTCGTTAAAAAGGGTGCATCCAAAACCCTTACACAACCCTTATAGTAACCCTTAATAGCACTTCGAAGGATCCTGAACATATGGCTAAACCCAGAGCCCTAAACCAGTTACTCTCTTCTTCAACAACTGGGCCCCAAAAAGTTAAAACTTTCTAAGAGAGAGCTAATATATAAGGCCCAAGAGTTTAAAGTTCCCCCGTTCACTATCTAAGGTTAAAAAGGGTAAATAGAACCTTGGCTGACTTCTGAACCCCTCCTAAAAGTTAAACTTTTAGCCTCTTTATTATGGTTCATATAGAAACCCAAAAAGAGTTAAAGTCCTAAGAGCCAAGCAGAAGAACGCCAAGCTTAATTACAAACCTTGGACCCTTCAAGCCCCTGTACTTATGCCTCTATCGGAACCTCACAGAACCCCTAATATAGGGACCTGGATAATTAGAATAGGGTTTTGGGGCATGTTACACTATCATTATAATAAGGAACCCCCAAAAACCTATTCTAAATATTAATTAAAGAGAACCTTCGGTTCAGTTTGCTTCCGAGCTGCCACCGCCTCGCCCGAGTCCCTGCATTGCCCTAGCCTCCCGCAGAAGGATAGTTTAGGGGTTTACGGGTTTAGGTTTAGGGTTTAGGGGTTTAGGGTTTAGGAGTTTAGGGGTTTAGGAGTTTAGGGGTTTAGGGTTTTTGGGCTTCAAAGGTTCAGGGGTTTAGTAGTAATAGGGTTTCGAGGGTTTTGGGTTGATGGTCGTTGTGTGTTTTGCATGCTTTTTTCGTTGCTTTTGTATGTTGCCAGGGCTGCGTGTGGGTTTGTGTCAGGGTACAGGGTTTAGGCCTTGGATTTTGGAGTGGTTTGATTTTCGATTTCTATGACTATGGAAGGTTTCAGCCGACAACATCACGCGTGGGTTGTCGACTGTACGACCCTTTCGGGAAAACTGGAGTGCTGCATGCGTGCTACTATTCCGGGCTCAATGTTTATGCTGTAATACACCCCGGAACCCTGCTCTAGTTCTTGCATGAGCCCCTACAATACACAAGAGTGAGATTCAGAAAAGAAAGGGACCATATTTCTGAATGTAAAGACTCCTGAAATCAAGAAATGAACTCGTGACTTCTTCGACAACGCAATATAATAAGATACTGTATCTTCACACGCACCGGTGCTGGCAAATTCCAATGCTTAACCGTGAAACTCTAAATCCTTAACCCAACCCCAGTTGCTCAAAGGGCTCGCCTGCTGACGCACCACGCGCTCCTCGACGCGGAGCTGCGAGCACTTAGTGCAATGCGTGCCTCAGGATGAGGCGTCATCAGCACTTAGGGTTCTCCCTAAACTACAAATTATCTAGTCTTTACGTAGGCTCTCATTATATGCCTGTAATGTGCAAATTCTGGGGATCCTATTGAAGAGAAGGTTTTGGTACGTTAAAGCGTTTTAGGCGACCCTTTCGAGTTCATAGGATTCTGCAGTGTTTTTGCTGGTTGCCCCAGGCCCAGAGGGTCCAGGTACTGTCCAAATGTGTAAAGATCCTACGTCCCTCTAACATGGGGAAATTGACGTTAACTTTGGGAAATATAGGGGTTATAATACATAATTACCCCAAACAGGTTAAAGGTTAACTACTCTACTAAGACCGAGATACGAACCTGAACCTGCTAATCCAAAACTCGAGTACCCAGCCGTTGGGTACTTGGTTTGTTTGGGCTTTAGTTTAGGTCACCTGTTGTAGGGTGTTTGCCAATCCTAAAGCCCAAACCCAAATATAGCATACTTCCCAGGCTACTTGTTGCAATGAACCTGCAACTTGAGTTTGGGAACGTGTGTGCAGCTGAAAGACGCAGCGATTTTTCCTCGGGACTCGTTATGCTATCTCCACATGCAGGATTAGGGTGCAGGGCGTAGGGAATAACCACACACAAAGCAAACACTACAAAGAAGCTCGTGACGAAACAACAGTAACAGATGGGTAGTTAGCTTAAATAGGCTCCCTTAAATTCTTGGACCCCCCAAATAGTACGACACCCCTTTAAAGATGACTCTAAAGGGGACCCTAATTTAGAGAACTGCCCATGTAGCCATAATCGTTTCGGGAACCTCGCACGACTCTCCGCAAAGCATTCGGGTGCCGCCACAAATCCCTAAAGACCATGGCCCCAAACAGAAAACCTGTGAAGCGAACCCTAAACCCTGAACCCTAAACCCTAAACCCGGAACCCTAAATCCTAAACCCTACTGAACAGAACCTTCAATCCGGACGCCCGCAACCCTACCAGTAGCGTCCTATCTCGGCCAGACATGGCCTAACCAACGCCCTTAACCTCGAACCCCAACCCAAAACGATAAGCCCTCCACCCTAAAACCCTAAATCAAACTCGCAAAACTGAAAAGCCTACAGCCAAAAAAAAAAATGAAGCTTATAACCTAACCCTAAACCCTAAAGCCTAAACCCTAGAGCCTAAATCCCTGGAGCCCTAGGACCTGAGGCGCGAGCAAGATCCCGGGTTCGGCGTGCCGCAGCTCTCGCATATCCTGAGGATGCTGGTGGTCGACGGTTGGAGCTTTTCTTTTAAGGGCCTTTCTCCGACTGCTGAGGGTTGGAGGGTTGAAGGTACAGCGTTTGGAGTTTAGTTTTAATTGGGGCAGCTGACTAAGTTTAAGAAGGGAATCGGGGCCTTCACAATTGCAATAGGGTTTGCGGCCGGTTTGAGAACAGACATTTCTATAGTAGTGACTACACTACAAAGCGATCCGATTACGTTCAACAGGAATTTTCGTTTCTACAGGTTTACAAGTTTTTTGGAAACCAGCAACAGATGCTTTGGCAATCAATGCTACTACATGTACTCTACCACCACCACCACCGCCGCCGCCACCACAACCGCCACCAGCACCAGGAGCATCATAAACACCAACGACAACAGCAGCGACAACAAACCAGCCAACCTCCAGCAAACCAACCAACCAACGAACCAAGCAAGCACCTCACCTTCTGCCTGTTTCACGGTACACCTCCGAGCTTCGGCCTTCTTCAACCCCTCTTTCCGAACATGGCGAACTCGCCTCTCTTCAATGGAATCCGTACGGCCAACTTTCCCCGCTTCGCCATTCGTAAGTCACTAGGATCTGCCCCCACATAGCTACGGCAGTTCTCTTGCCGATGCCACGTCTTCCCTGTTGGCTTCATTGCCAAAAGCAACCCCTAAAAGTCCATGTATCCATATGACTATACTTTGATCCTAATTTACCTATATAGGGACTACTTTGAAGCCAAAGTGTACAGTATTCGGTAACATGGACCCTTGGGGAACGCTTGAGGCTGCCCATCTCAAGACTGAACCCTGAGGCTAAATTCTCCTCCGAACCCACAGCGAATGAAGCTTACTTACCCAACAATAAGCCACAGAAATGACAGGTTAAACTTTCCGATTCCTACACAACTATAAGAGCCCAAAAAGTTTAAAGATTGGGTATTGGGGATGTAAGGAAGTTTGTGGAACCGCCAGACGCACTTCCAACAGCCGCAAGCTACTAAGAACACCACCGACGAAACGACAAAAACAGAATGAGAAGGTACTGTCCTGCCAAAGCTCCAACACTCCTATCTCCAAAACCCTGCGCAGAAAGACACCCGAAAGCCCCTCAACTGATTCATCTGACGTATGACTGCTGAGTGACATAATCCTGCCTGCGCCATAAACCAAGAGTCTCGCATAGCTCAGAGACGGTAAGGCAATGCAAGGTTTTGCTCATCCGCAGCTGTTCCAAAAACTCCTAACAGATGAATGCGAATCCTGAGCCCCTCCTGGGCCCCTAGACCCCACCAAAGCCCCAGAAACCCTGAAATCCAAAGCCCTAAGCCTTAACTCCTGCACCCCACGCCGCAGACCTAAAGCCGCAATAACCCTAAACCCTATAAACCCTAAACCCTGAAAAATGTGGAAAAATTCCGGGGATCTGGCCAAGACGGGCCGGACTGATTGTCATGTTTCGCCTTGACGCTTGAAGGTTTAGGGTTTAGGGTTTAGGGGATCTCCAAGGAATAGTAGTGCTACTGGTTTCGGGTGTAGGTTGCAGAGGCTTCAAGTCCTAATAAGGGTTCGCGTAAGTAAAAGTCTTCGTGAGGGTTCTGCAAACCCTCAGTCGTATACCCTACACTTCTGGGTCTGTGTGTTTGGGGTGTCACGGTATTTAAACATAGGGACCCTCAGTACTTCGGCCTCTATGTTGCGGTTTGGGGTCTTAGGAGTTCAGGGCTTGGGAGTCTTAGGGGTTCGGGGCTTCCCAGACCTTCCAAAACCCCTTAATTCAGGAATATACCTGAAATCATATTGTGGATCCTACTTTTGTTTACGGTATATTCCTTAATTAAAGGATTTTGGAAGGTCTGGGTTTCAGGATTAGTCATTGTAAGGTTTGTCTTTGGCGTTGTAAGGCTTGAGTTTGTGGTGCAGCGTGCTTGCATGTGCTTGCCTTGTTTCCCGAATAATCGAATAAGCCACAAAATTGAAGGTTAAACTTTCCGTTTCCTGCTAAACTATAAGAACCCAAAAAGTTTGAACGTTGGGTATTGGGATCTAAGATGCTGTCTAGGGAAGTCCACGCTTGGAGGATCGGGGGACTTAATGAGTAGGTAAGAAGTAAACTTATTTGCACCCTAAAGAGGATCCGAATTGGGGTTATGATACTTATAAGTCTGCGTATTACCTACCTACAGTCTCCATTGTAGTTCCTTATGGTTAACAAAAATCTATATTATAGGATCCTAACCATAAAACTGGCTACCCAAAAAAGGGAACTACAATGGAGACTATACCCTAAGGGTCCAAGTACCCAAACAAGAGGGTTTCAAGGTCCAAAAACCATTCAGAGTATGGATTTTGGAACCTAAAACCCTACTATATGGGTATTTGGACCCTCTGGGATAGGTACTTACTAAGTCTCCCGACCCTCGAAGAAGTCTAAAGTTTTCAGGTATTACCTTCAGCTCATGGGCTTTTGTTTCGTTGGCCCAAGGCTGAAACTGGGCCGACGTCCTGGTCTTATGTGAGGCCGCCTTCGACTGTAAGTCTTTCGAAGCTTACCCCCAAGTGATATGACGTACCTTAACCCTGAAGAACCTACCTTTTTAGGGTTCCTTATTATGATTTCCTTATATAAATCCGTAAAAAGGTAGGTTCTTCAGGGTTAAGGTAGGGTTTAGGGTTTAGCGGTTTAAGGTTTCGGGCTGAGGGTTTAGAGGCTTTCATGGTTAAACCCGCGTTCCTAAGGGGTCCTTCAAGAGGCCTTCAAGGGTGTTACTCTAAGGGCTTAGTAAAGCAGTAGGCTCAGGGGTTTAGGGTTTAGGGTAAAGCAGTGGCGTTTGCATTTCGGTGTAATGTTTAATCGATCTTCTTCGGACTATCAGGGTTGCTGCAACGATTTCTCCGACCTCGACATTACCCTCTCTATTCTGTTCGAGAGTATAAAGTATAGTAAACCCTACCTACACAGCCTACACACTAAATCCTAAACCCTACGCACTGTCTTCCGGACCCGAAACCAGCCTGGTGCGTGTTCTGCACTACCGGCGTTGGAGCGCCGCCTGGGCCAAGTAACTAACACAGCTTCTGCTTGTTCTATATGGCTTTGTGATTCGGGGGCTTCGTGATGGGTTGTTTCGAGTTTAGGGTATTGAAAATTAGGGTTGAGTTGAGGGTGTAGGGCACAGTGTGGGGGCCTTTGGAAAGGCGTTAGGTTAAGCCTTCATCTTAGTCTGACCGGCTGAAGGTCGAAACGTAAACCTTATATACCTGAACTCTAAATCCTCAGCCCCGCACCCTGCCTGCACCCTGAACCTGAGCCAGTGCCAATAATGGCGAACTCATCGTCTGAATTTGTAACTATACTGATCATGCGAAAGCACCAAGGTTTTTCTGACGACCATGAATATGGCCATGGGTCAATACCCCGTGTTGTCGCGGGGCCCCCCCCCCCCTCTGTTACAAACCCTTGTCGCGCCGGCTTTGTTTCAAACCCTTGTCGCGCGGCATTGCTGGGGCACCTCCAATATTACTGACAGGAATGTTGCGGAATAGCAAACAAGCCGACACCCTGCGATTTCACGAGGGAGAGTGCGCAAAGTATACAAAGAAAATGAGAGTTCAGCAAGCTGTCAATCCCGAAGCCTCCATCGTGCAGGAGCGTGGTTTAGGGTTTAAGGTTTAAACGGCTTAGGGTTTAGCAAGGTCTTGGCCTTACGCAAAACNACAGCATTGTTCCACTCTGCTAGTCTTAGTTAAGGACTGGATGGGCAAGTGGTGGGCTGAGCAACTTTGTGCCTTGTCGCGCCTATGTCGCGCCTTGTCGCAGACCTTGTCGCGCGACGTCTGAGAAAACCACGACAATGCACGGCTCTCACAACAAAGTTCAGGACACACGACCAGGATCCAAACCTACAACACTCAACTCCAAGCTCAACGTTTGCAGCACTCGCACACG
>BGNK01001356.1:0-25214 GCA_003297005.1 Symbiodinium sp. clade A Y106 | reverse complement strand
GTCGCGCCCCTTGTCGCGCCAGCCTTGTCGCAAAAACCCGCTTTTGTTACATACTTTGTCGCGCGAGGGGCGCCCCGGCCCTGTTACATACCAGAAGGTTTTGACTCACTGCCATATAAAGCCCAAACCTTAAACCCTATGGAGCGACAGAAGGACTTAGTTGTTCGGGTTCCTGGATGAACTCTCGGCCAACCCTGCCAGACTGCTATATAGGGTTTATACCTGCTTTATGGTTTAAGGTTGTTTTGTTAGGGTTTAGGGTTTAGGGCTTAAAGTTCCGGGTTTGGGGCGAAAGGTTCAACGTGCTTTTTGCCTTTGACCCCTCTTTTCCGTCCGCAGAGTGCCTGAAGATTTAGTAGGGTTTTTAAGCTGGGGCCCCCAAAAACCACATAAGCAAAAATTAGGATAGGGATATCCCATATAAACCCCCTTATAAAGAAGTACAATAAGGTAGGGATATCCCCATATAATGCTTATGCTTATGTGCTTCTTGGTCCCTAATAAGCAAGTGAGCACTAGCACCCATAAGGTTGAAGTTTCTTGTCCGACATCTAGGAGGATCACTAGGTCTTCGAAGGACCTTGCTAGAAGGCTTGGTGTAAAGGGGAGTTGCTGCAGTCTTGGCCTAGGGCTTAAAGCTTGCAGATTGCTCTTGAAAGGCTGAAAATAAGTCGAAAACAATATGTAGCAGCAATGTAGCATGGTTTGAGGACATGATCAGCACACACACACAACACCCTAAACCCTAAACCCTAAACAACACCTCACACCGGAAGTTCAAAAACCGCAACCCAAACCCGAAAAAAAATCAGAGTTCTCAGCTTTCTTCCGTGCAGGGAGACTCAGACCCTCACGATCCCACATGGCGGATGTGGCGACGGCGGCTCACATGAAACCGAGAGGCTCCAAAGATCCGCCAGTGTAGCATGTATTGGGGTCGCCCTACATATGGACTACCTACTTTCTTGTATGAGGAGCTTTTCAGAAGGATGTATAAGGACTCAAGATCGACTTTGAAGTGTATGTGCTTCTCAAGTTCAGGGCTTCAGCAGTTTAGGGCTTTAGGGTCTCGGGCTTGCGGCGTTAATGGTGGGTGTTTTAAGATGGACTCCGGCTTGGTTTACGGTTTGGGCTTTCCGAAAGCGCATGGGCGATGGTTTACCTGGCTGGACGACTGTGGGCTTAGGGTTGCCGCCAAGGAGTTCAGGTGCTGCTTCCATGTCCGCTAGGTATAGCTAGTCTGGGCTTTTAAGTAACCAGGGAGAAAAAAGTATAAACTTTTCTTTCACAAGGGTTCCTTTAAGAAAAAAAGTATTAAAGTATGGTACTCCAAAGCCCAGTAGTGTCTTGGCTCCAAGCCCGACATTTGAGCCGTAGAATCTTCAGATCTGACACATGGCTGCGTCTCGACTACCCTAGGCGGCCCCTGAACCCAAAGAAGCGCTGCAGACCCTGAACGCGCCCAAACCAAACCTGACCCTCAGATCCCTCCCGAAACCAAGACCGGGACCTAAACCCTACACCCTCACCCCTACTACCACAATCCCGAAACCCCAAGCCCGAAACCCTACAATTGTACAGGAATACTGGAAGGAGCCCGGATACTCCCTAAACATCCCTAAACCCCAGACCCTAAACCCCAAAATCCAAGGTTTCTCCAAGACTGCACACAGCCACAGCTACGACTGCTGGAGGATAGGGGCCGAAACTTGTCAGTTTTAGGGCAGAAGGCTCAAGGTTTAGGATTTAGGAGTTTATGGCTTAGGGTTTGGGGCGTTTGGATATACGGGGACGCAATTTGGATTATGGCTTTGGGGTGTAGGGCTTTGGGGTTAAATGTTACTAGGTCTAGGGATGTTTTGGGTTTAGGAATTACGCTGTAGTGGCTAAACAGATCTTGGTCTGTTGCCTGCCTTATGCTATCAGGATCAAATAAAGACCACACAACCCTACATGAGAGTACTCAGAACTTGAGTTATGGTTGAGAAATGAGTGGTTAACTCGGATGGTTGGATTCGGAATCTCCAGAAATTACGATGTCGGATTCTGCGCGAGGACCCCGAAGACTCAAGATTCGAACCTCGCACTCCGAATTTCCAAAACCTACAGACCAGCAGCATAAAGCCAAAACCCTACAACCCTAAACCCAATATAACCCCCCCGCCCAAAATAAAAAAACCTAAAAACAGTGAACCCCTGCAGCTCCAGCACAAGAGCTCTGCACCTCGCACACTTGGACGGAGTTCTGATGTTCCTGCACCAGGGGACGCATCGATTGCAGGTCATGAGGGCTTACGGTTTGTAGGGTTAGTGAATGAATTTTGTGGTTCAGGATTTAGGGTTTAGGGTTTAGGGTTTTGAGGGTTTAGGGTTTGTAGGGTTAGTGCATGAATTTTGTGGTTCAGGATTTATGGCCAAAGTGGAGGGAGGGTTTTGGAGGTTCATGGGCGCCTCCTCAATGCAGGGTTACAACCAGGACATCATAGGTAGGCAATGTCAGGATTTTATGAAGTAGATGTGATAACCTAAACCACAAGCTTATTCAACGACTGAAATAGTTCCCCTCTTGTCCAGCATCCTGGGCGACCTGTACAGGTTAACCTTTGGGAATATACGAAAAGACTATAAGGATTATGGTACCCCGAAACATAGAAAGGTAAAAGGTTACCTACTCTGACACTGAGGTTCTGCAGAAGATTCCAGAGACTTGGCCAAGGCACGCCCTTTTTTGGCCTAACCCCACACCCCCAAGCAGAAACAACCACGAGGTCGCAACCCGTCCCTGCATGCCGTCACACTTCCGAACTTCCCTTATGTCAGGGCGTTAAGAATTAGAATGCGATTTTTGTCGTATGTTGTAGCCCTTACATTTTTTGACAATCAGGAACCCTAAGGCCCTAAGGAATAATACGTATGGGTGCTTATTTAAGCTCCAATTCTGCGACCTCAGGCTTTGGTAGTTGCAGAAAGCTTCGGTTGCAACAATCAATTCTTCCGAACCTGGCAAGCTTGAAACCTGCGAAGACCCTCAATTAGGCGGTATTGGGCTTTCTCTGAGGTCTGTTTAGATTTCATTCTAAGGTGTAGGTCGTAAGTTAGGGAACCATTTCGTGGAGTGGCTTGCTATTCGGACCTTGGGGGTAACCCGCACTCAGTAAAATCCTCTGGGCGCTGGACTGTTTTGATCGCCTCACCACGGTCCAACTTTACGATGCACCTGGGAGACTTTGGAACGGTTTATGCTGGGTTCAAGGACCTCAAGGACTAATGACTAATAGGGTTAAGAACGCAACGAAAGGAACAAGGAGCTATGCTGCGATGTATGTCTTCCGTTATGTGTCCTGCAAGGATTTTTGGGCATATGTTGTCTCTCAGCTACCTTGACAGCTCTTTGCGCTACGTGAGCCTAACCATATTTAGAGAAGATGCGCTAAAACCACAGAACGAAACCCTAAACTCCAGTACCCAAAAAAGGGCCATAATTTTGACAAGCACCCATATAGCAGGATGCTAGGTTATGGGTACTTTAGGGCTTTGAGAGGGTTCGCTCATGCACGGAGCAGTATCCCGCCACCCTAAACTTTAAACCCCAGCTCCTTGTCTCTCTGGCTTTGATCTGAACGTTGGCTGCACTTTCCATCCAGCAACTGGCGGATGGAACCAAAGTTCCATGCAGCAACTGGCGGATGGAACCAAAATTCCAAACCCCTAAACCCCTAACCAAGATTTCGTTACTCAGAATCCCGTTTTAGCTCACCAGAATAGTACGGCACCCTTGTAAGAGAATACCCTCCCTAGCTAATTTAGCGAGCAGCGAGCACCCATTCGCAGAGCTTGGATCTGCATCTTGTGGCATGGTTCTGTCAACCGGCACCTTGGTCCTACTTCCCTTCGCGTGATTACTTGCTTGCCGAATAAGCCACAGAAGTGAAAGGTTGAACTTTCCGATTCCTACTGACTAACTATAAGATCCCGACAGTTTAAAGGTTGGGTATTGGGGTTCGAAGATTAACCTCAAAACTTGTAAACCCTAAACCCTAAACTTCCAAAACATATAAACCCTAAACCCCAAAGCTTATAAACCCTAAACCCTAAACCCCAAAGCTTATAAACCCTGAACCCTATACCCCAAAACTTACAAACCCTAAACCCTAAACCCCAAAACTTCTAAACCCTAAACCCCAAACCCCAAAACTTACAAACCCTACACCCTATACCCCAAAACTTCTAAACCCTAAACCCTATACCCCCAAAACTTACAAACCCTAAACCCTAAACCCCAAAACTTACAAACCCTAAACCCTAAACCCCAAAGCTTACAAACCCTAAACCCTAAACCCCAAAACTTACAAACCCTAAACCCTAAACCCCAAAGCTTACAAACCCTAAACCCTAAACCCCAAAACTTACAAACCCTAAACCCNGATTGATTACGGTTTAGGCTTTAGGGGTTTAGAGGTTTATGGTGTAGGGTTCTATGCAGGTTCTAAACGGCTTTGCAGCGTCTTGGGTGTCGGGCGCGGGGTGTATTCTGGACAAGCGGCCTTCACCATGCGAACTGGGCTTCGGGTATATGAGCATGATAGTATGATTGCACAGGATCTCAAACGGGAATCGTATGACTATTTAGGCACTGTTAGAGGGCACTACTAGCAGAGCAGTTATTCCGACATACTGTGGAGCCTTAATAATTAGAATAAGGTTTTGGGGGTTCCTTATTATAACTACTACTAGTTCATGGTTGGGATAGGACTAAAAATTTAGATTTTTATTCCTTATTGGCTTGAAGTACCCATAAAAATGTAAAAATTTACCCAACTATGACAAAGACTACTCTAACTATTGCGCGCATCTTCCCACCCTCGAGACCCGGGCGGCTCTCCCGGACGACCATCCTTCTCAAAGGGCTGCACCTTGAAGTTAGGGTCGGACGTTTTAGGGTTTAGGGTTTAGGGCCCAAGGGGGGTTCCTACTTGGAAGGTCGGGGGGCTTGGTAGGTAGGGGTCTAGGGTGCAGGGTAATAAGTAGTCATATAAGTAAACTAAGAGGGATCCTAATTGGGGCTATAAGACTTATAAGTCTGTGAAACAAACTACTTGCCAAGTCTCCCGACCCTCCAAGTAGAGCTAATGACCTTTGTGCTTTCTTCTGTGACAGTAACCTGTATAATGTAGGGGTTGTTCTGGGCTCCTTTATAGCATCATTATGATAAGCCCTAAGGGTCCATGTACCCAAATAATGTATACTTTGGGCCCAATGTATCTACATAGGGAGTACTTTAAGGCCAATGTATATACTGTATGAGTACATGGACCCTTAGGGAAGGAGCCCTAAGGGATAATATTGGTAACCGTTGAGGCCCCTATACTACCTTGCTGTACTTTGCGTTTCGATCTAAGGCGCGAGGCTTAGGGCCGTTTGGCATTAAGGATGCTTTCGGATTTACGATTCAAGTTTTCGGGTTTGTGCTTTAGGGTTTGGGCGTGAGAGTTGCCAGGTTTGGGTTCTGCTTCGCGACTTCCAATACCAGGTAGGTAGTTGTCAAAATTAAGGTCCCTTTTTGGGTACCCTAAATACTAGGTGCCGTATTATGATAGGGACCCAAAAGGGACCATAATTTTGACAGCCGCCCAGGTGAACAGGTCTGGTTCTACCTGGTATCTGGGCTTAGGTCCTGAAAGCTTGGAGTTTAGGATCTCGTATTTTTTGTGATGCGTGTCGTTCATGTGTTCCAATTCTCGGGTGTACAAAAGACCAATTTGCCTGCAATGCAAAGCACCCATTACGCAGAATTGGGATATCCCGCGCACACGCCGATCTAATTCCTACGACCCTCTTCCAGGAAAAAAGGTTGTATTCGCCGTTCAGACTCATGATAAAATCAAGAAGCTTGAATTGAAGACTACGTAGGTATGTGGCCCTCCAGCTTCGTTTGCTGAGCTGAGGGAAACATCGTCTCATATCTCTGAGAAATCTCCGACTTAGTTGAGCTCTTCCTGCCGAAACCTGCATTGACAGGATAATGATCGTTACAACTGTGTTGGATGTAACATTGTCAGTCTTTTTGACAATGATACTATGACTATGAGGAGTACTGCTACTTCAATGCTATAAGTTACAGGAACCCTTACAGGACTCTTTATAGATCCCTAAATGAGCCCTTAAAGGAACTCTTCGAGGAACCCTTCAGGAAACTCTTCAACAAACCATTAAGTAAAGGAATCCTTTAACCTCAAACCCCAAGCCCTAAACCCCTTAAACCCTCAATGAGCCCAGAAGGGAACTCTTCACGGAACCCTTGAAGGAGCCCTTTAAGGGTCCACCCTGTTTTAGGACCCTAAAGTACCCCTTTAAAGGGACCCTATCATAGAACCCTAAACCCTAAACCCACCAGGAACCCTATAGTACCCCTTTAAAGGGACCCCATCATAGAACCCTAAACCCTAAACCCACCAGGAACCCTACAGTAGAAGCCAGAAAGTTGGAACATCATTATCCTCATGCCCTTCAGGTAAAGTATAAGGAATCCTAGCACGAATCCTCCTAAAGCCATGTTCCAACTTTCTGGCTTCTACTATAAACCCACCAGGAACCCTATAGTACCCCTTTAAAGGGACCCTATCATAGAACCCCCTAAACCCTAAACCCTTAAACCCTAAACCCTAAACCCTAAACCCTTAAACCCTAAACCCTAAACCCTTAAACCCTTAAACCCTAAACCCTAAACCCCTAAACCCTAAACCCTAAACCCCCTTTTAAGGAACACTTCCGAGTGCTCAAGGAGATATGGGCTCCCTGCCCGAATGACCATGGATCCAGAGAAGCCGCCACAGAGTTTCTGAGGATTTAGAGTTTAGAGCTTGGGGTTTAGGTTTTAGGATTTTTTTGTGTTTTTTTGTTTCTGAGGATTTAGAGCTTGGGGTTTAGGTTTTAGGATTTTTTTGTGTTTTATTTCTGAGGATTTAGAGCTTGGGGTTTAGGTTTTAGGATTTTTTTGTGTTTTTTGTTTCTGAGGATTTAGAGCTTGGGGTTTAGGTTTTAGGATTTTTTTGTGTTTTTTGTTTCTGAGGATTTAGAGCTTGGGGTTTAGGTTTTAGGATTTTTTTTGTGTTTTTTGTTTCTGAGGATTTAGAGCTTGGGGTTTAGGTTTTAGGATTTTTTTTTGTGTATTTTTGTTTCTGAGGATTTAGAGCTTGGGGTTTAGGTTTTAGGATTTTTTTTGTGTTTTTTGTTTCTGAGGATTTAGAGCTTGGGGTTTAGGTTTTAGGATTTTTTTGTGTTTTTTGTTTCTGAGGATTTAGAGCTTGGGGTTTAGGTTTTAGGTTTTTTTTTGTGTTTTTTGTTTCTGAGGATTTAGAGCTTGGGGTTTAGGTTTTAGGATTTTTTTGTGTTTTTTTGTTTCTGAGGATTTAGAGCTTGGGGTTTTTAGGTTTTAGGATTTTATTTTTTTGTGTTTTTTGTGTGTGTTAGGGTTTAGGGTTAGGGCTGAGGGTTGAGGGTATAGGGTTTCTGAGGGTTTAAGGCTTGGGTGTTAGGGTTGAGGGTTCAAAGTTTAGGGCTTAGGGTGTGAGGTTTCTGCGGATTCAGAGCTAGGGGTGGTAGGGTTGAGGGTTTAGGGCTTAATGAGGGTTCAGGGAGTATGTATAGGGTTTCTGCGGATCTAGAGCTCGCGGTTTAGGGTTGAGGGTTTATATAGGGCTGGCTGCAGTGCCCGCGTCAAGCCACCTTGTCGACGACGTTTGGGCTTGAGCGCGTGGCCACGTGGCACGGTAAAGCATCGCTACATGTGGATGCTGGAAGAAGTGGTACCGAAGGTCGTCGCCCTGGACAAAGCCCAGAACTAAGACTACAGCCCCTACCTATAGTCTCCATTGTAGTTCCTTTTTTGGTTAGCCAATTTTATGGTTAGGATCCCAGAATATAGATTTTGGTTAACCAAAAAAAGGAACTACAATGGAGACTCTAGGTAGGCTTTATTTCGGAGTTTCCGAAAATTCGGGGTACCTTATTTTGGGGTCCTTAAAAATAGCAGTGTGGTACGCCCTGGCTCTAAAATTAAGACTACAGACCCCACCGTCTGAGGAAGGCTGCGCGTGCGCGCTGGAGTTGCGATGCCCTGAAGACCAGGCTTTGCACACCGGGGTATCCCCCAACCTGAGCTCCCTTAGCCTAAGACTCCATGGACCCATATAGTAGATACTTAGGCCTTAAAGGGGTCTCTACATGGGTACTATGAGGCCTGAGTACCTACTATATGGGTATATGGAGCCTTTGGGTGGACATTGGTTGGATGGCTGGGCTACTGCTCCACGTTAGCAGGTGGAAAGCGCAGCAGAGAAACAGGTAGGCTACGAGTGCCATCCTGCAGACGTCGCTTTGTTGAGGATGCATGCATGGTTGAAAGTTTGTGAATATACATAGGGCTTCTGGCACCGTGATGCTGTTGGTTTTACGGAAATGCTATTCGTTGTTGCGCATTTCCTGCTAGATCTTCCGTGGCCCAGGCTACCTTCCTGCATTCTGAATCCCGAGCATTGCGCTGGCCGCAGCGAGATTTCTACACCAATTCTGCGCGCTGAACATGCTAGACGCTAAGTCCCTAGTGGTCACCTAATCTGGAGCAACAGAACGGCAGCTGCGACAGTACTATTTCCCGATATCCATGCAGGCACCGCAAGAGAGCCTTATCACTAACTCTCCAAAGTCCTCTGGTCTTGAAATCCTCTGCAAGTTCACATGTCCCAATAACGAAAAAGAACCTACTATTCCGAGCCGTATCATTTAGAATAGCCTTTAATGCGTTCCTGTAAAAGCGGAAGGGGGGGTGCGGTACAAGATTAGGTCTGCTGCGTGCTGGATTTTTCGGATCCTCCCTATGCACAAATCCCTGAACCGTGAAAGCCTAAACCCGAAGCCCTTAGACGAAATCCCTTAAGAAGAGCCCTATGGCCTTGGCAGAGAAGGTTTCAAACATCTGCAGCAAGAGGTTCTCATACACCTGCGAGGTGAAGCAATGCACATCATTTGGAGTGGTAGTGGTGGTGGTGGCAGTCGTCGTCATCGTCGCCATCTTCGTACCAGAGGCAGAGGCAGTGAGTGGCAGTGGCAGCACCAGCAGCAGCATCAGCAGCAGCATGCGCATGAGCGGGGTTGGGCATGGGCGTAGGCGCAAGTTCTAGTACTGGTACTCGTACTCGTACTGGCACTACATAGTAGAACGTAAAATTTTGACTATAATAATATAGGAATAGGAGGTAGGAAGCGTAGGAGTAGGAGCCGGAGTAGGACAGCAGGAGGACGAGGAGGTCTAGTAAGTCTCGTAGTAGGTAATTGGCGTGGTAGTAGTACTGGTAGTGGCGTCGTCACGGAATGGTCGCATGCGGCGAATGGAGCTGTGCAGTCTAAGGGCCTTGCCGCCGTTTGAGCTTACGGTCTAGGGTTTAGGGTTTAGGGGTTTAGGGGTTAGGGTTTAGGATTTAGGGGTTCAGGGTTTAGGGCTTGTGATTGAAAGGCTGGAGCTCGAGTACAAGGCCAAGTGCTCTTTGCCTGCGGGTGTTAGATCTTCAAGGTGGTCTGCTAAACGCAAAAGAACCTGACCAACGGCTTGAGGGTTGTCTCTAGACTCTATAACTCTGTAGCACAACTCGGTGCCATGGACGAAACCATGAGACCAAGCTCTTAAGCCTTTCTTACACGTCTTAAACCCTTAACACCAAACTCTAAACCCTAAAGCCTCCAAACTCTAAACCTAAACCCTAAACCCTAAACACTAAGCCCGAAGTCTCAAGTCTCAAGCCCATGAAGGTGCCTCTCGGTAGGGATGCTTGCCAAAGCACTTTTCGCAAACCTCAGCCACATTGACCTGGGAAGCTGAAGAGCTCCGTTAAAGGGGTCTATAAGGGTTAGGGTTTAGGGTTTAGGGTTTAGGGTTGAGGGTTCTATAAGGGATCTATAAGGGTACGATAATGTAGGGGCGTTCATAATTAGAATAGGGTTTGGGGGCCCGTTATACTGTAATTACAATAAGGAACCCACAAAATAGTATTGGTAATTATTTAGGCCCCTATAGTAGCTGAATGCTTGAGCAAAACAGGGGTTACAGCTTAGGGCTTCGGGTTTAGGGGCTTAAGGGTTACAGTTTAGAGTTTAGGGTTTGGGAACTAGGAAGTAAGTTTGAGGGTTCCGGGTTGAGGGATTACGATTTCTGGCTCAGTCGATCCTCTAGAGTTTTCCTGTATATGATCCGAGAACCTGCATGTTTCAGGGTTTAGGGGTTTCAGCTTTAGGGTTTAGGGTTTAGGCTTGAAGTTTACTGGGCATCAAAGGTCGCGATTCGGAAAACCCATAAAAAAATGACAAGCCATCGGAAAGGTTATATGGTAGTTTTATGACTGTGTAGATCACGACAAGAGTCTTGATTCTTGACAGAAACCGGCACCCCCCATAGAAGCCTATAAACCCTGAACCCTAAACCGTAATCAACTTCTAGTCCTGAGTCTTGAAATTACCCTAAGCCCTGTTCCCTGATCCCCCAAACCCGATGATCCCTCAATCCCCATAATCCCATAATCCCTCAACCCCTCAACCCCAAACCCGATGATCCCTAACCCCCATACTCCCTCAAGACCCAAACCCTCATCCCCAGACCCTTAACCCTTAAACCCTAAACCCCTAAACCGAAACAACACACTAAATCTCTCAACCCCTAAACCTTAATCGCTTAACCCTAAACCCCTAAACCAAAACAAAACCCTAAATCCCTCAACCCCTAAAGCCCCAATGACCCTTCCTGGGCTGACGGGCTCCAGCCTTTCCTTTGCCGGTCGCGTTCATGGCCGTGGCCTTCAAGCACGATATGATGGGGGTTGCCAAACTTAGGGTCGCTTTTTGGGTCCTTTGTATATAATACTGCACCTAATATTTGGGGTACCTGAAATAGGGTACCCTAATTTTGACATCCGCCCATATGGAATTACTTGGTGGGTTTAGGGCTTAGGGTCTTAGGGAGCTTTAGGGCTTCATGGATTTAAGGTTTCAGAGTTCAGGGGCTTATGGGTTTTAGAGCTTTCAGTGGCTTAGGGTTTTTACAGGTTTAGGGCTTTAGACCTTCAGTTTTTTTTAATGGCTGTAGCACTGTAGGAGTGTAGGGCGTAGGGTTCAGGGTCTAGAGGTTTAGGGCACGTGTATGACTGTTCGTGTGTGTGTGTGTGTCTGTGTCTGTCTGTCTCTGTGTGTGTGTGTGAGGGGGGGGGGGGGGGGGGGGGGGTGCGGGGGTATGTGCGAATCTCTCTGTGGGCGTTTTGGCGTCTCTAGACGGATTTCGGGATCATGAAGAGGTCTTCTAGAAACTGGAGTTGTTAACACTTGCTGTGCAACGTGCATGATCCGTTGGGGGGTTGTCGAGCTTCTTTGTATAAATCTTGTCGACAGGTGCACTTACCCTGGTTGCAGGACAATCTCCGTTGTTGATGGGGCTCCTTACGAGTGTATGGACTCTGTTCTTGTCGAGGTTCTGCAGGTTCTTTACAAACTCCCTGTCAACAACTTATCAATAAGCGGATTCCTACTTGTCGAGTATCCTGGGGAAGTAAAGGTTAACCTTTGGGAGTATATTGGGATTATACATGGATCATAGTACACCAACAAGGTTTGCTAGGTCTTGTAAAACCCTTGAGCATTATGGTTTGAATACTACTTACCAAGGACGCTCCGAAATATGAGTCGCTTCAATTCAAGGAGTCCAGCTCCTCGGCGCGAAGAAGAGCAGAACCACACATAAAGCCTCAATGGTTTGCTGCGTCACCTCAGGACCCCAGAACCGGGTATCTAAACCCTAAACCCCATACCCGAATTAAGCCCTAACCCTGAACTCTAAACCCCAAAACCTATATGGGAGTTTCCGAAAATGGGGACCCTAATAGAGTAATTACCCTAAACAGTAGGATCCTTATTATAAGGACCCCAAAATAAGGTACCCCTAATTTTCGGAAACTCCCATATCCAGAAGCCCTACACCCCAAGCTTGCCTCAAAAGTAGCGAGCTTGTCCCAGCGATAGAAGTGCGTAATCTTGCCACTGTTCCCCTCCTGCGCAATCAACTTTGGCATTTCGGAGCTCAGGTGCTCAAGGAGCCACGGTTTAGGGTTTAGGGTTGAGGCCCTAAAATAGTTGCTGAGTTCATCAGCCCGTAAACGTGTACATTCTCAGTTTTATAAGGTACCGTGCGCCCACTCAGCTACTAAGCTAATCACCTGAACCTTTCGTGCTTCATAGGGTCATACGGTTGATGGACAAAATCCTGCATTACCTTAAGGACCCTAAATTATGGGAATTATGGTATATTCCTTATTATGGGTCATGCAGGATTTTGTCCATCAGCCGTAGGGCATAAGTATAATAACAAGGTTTCGGGGAATTCGGGTCTCAAACTCTGCTCTCAGGGTTCATAGGGTTCTATACAGGATCGGGGGCGCTAGGGTTTAGGGTTTAGGGTTTAGGGTTTATTAACTTTATAGACTGAAAAGTGTCATTACCCCGATTAGGGCCCCTTACAAGTCTACTTATTTCCTATTTACTAAGTCCCGCGACCCTCCAACTGGCCTCTCCAAATGACCCACAAGGGTTCTATGAAGCTTTAGGGCGTTAGGCTTTGCTGGGTTCCTGTTAAGGGATTTAGTTTAAGTTATTAAAATAAGGAAACCATATTATCTACTGTAGATTCCGATTATGGTAACTTAAACTAAATTCCTTAAGAAGAACCCAGTTTGCGCATGTGGGCTGCATTTAGGCTTACCTGGCCCAGAGCTTTTTGGATTTACGCCGGGGTTGTGGGGGCATTTACTTGGAGGGTCGGGGGACTTAGTAACTAGTTAATTATTTTATAGACTTATGCCAGTTGGAGGGTCGCGGGATTTAGTAAGTAGGTAATAAGTAGAGCTATAAGCAACTTAAAAGTGATCCTAATTGAATCCAAATGGGGCTTTGATACTTTTCAGTCTATAGAATAGCTACTTACTAAGTCCCCCGACCCTCCAAGTAAAGTTTAAATAGGATCTAACCTTGAGGGTGTCCTGACAAAATATGCACTCTACTGCAAAAGAGGAAGTTAAACCCAAAACTCCCCGCATCATAGCCATAGCGCATAGAGCTTCCAGTTTGGGGTTCTGGTCTGTGTTCGCCTCTATACTGTAGTGCCTGAAAAAATTGAAAGAACAGAATTCCCATCCTGAACCTCTGGCCCTAGCATTGATGCACGGATAGCAACAGCACAAGTTCTGACTGCCATGATGACAACATCCCTAAACCCTAAACCCGTACGCCAACTCCCTGCCTCCTTCACCCGCTCCTACACCCGTCGAATCCTTCAACACTAACCCCTGAGCCCCCGAACATGAAAAAGACAAAAACCCTAAAGTCCTGCAGAATCACCATCTTCAGATTCAGCCCTTATATAACCCAGAGGGTCCACATCTACTACCATCAAGGAACTATCTATAGGTCCCAAAAGACCATCGTTGTTCTGGCTCTGGGGTTGTGGCTCCAAAATCATAGTATATATGGGAGTTTCCGAAAATAGGGGACCCTAATATAATACCCTAAATAGTAGGATCCTTATTATAAGGGCCCCAAAATAAGGAACCCTTAATTTTCGGAAACTCCCATATGGATCCTCTTTGTAAGAGTCTGAATGCCCAAAGCACCATGAACACCACAAGCCCCGATAAACCTTAAACTCCTACACCCTCCTGATAACCACCTTAAACCCTTAACCCTGAAACCTTAAACCCTAAAACCCGGAACCCTAAAATCCTTAATCCATAAACCCTAAATCCACAGGCTCCTTCCGCTCCGCAGTGAAGTTCTTGCCCGTGGGCAGCCCAATCCTCCCGAAAGCATCCTCGCTGGGCTGCTACTGGGTTCTTGTTAAGGGATTGAATTTAACTTACCATAATAACCCAAAGGGCGGGTTCTTGCTAAGGGATTTAAATTTAACTTACCATAATATCCCAAAGGGCCCTAGATACTGTTATGGGGGGATACTTCCTCAAACCATAATAGTAATCACTAATATGGAGACCCTACATTCTACTATGTAGATACTTAGGATCCTTTTGGCAAGAAAGCCAGCTTAATAAACAATAGATCCCTATTATGGTAAATGGTTCCTTGTTTTAACGCCAACCGAGTCCGGACGACATCCATCGAGGCCTACAGGCTGTTCGGGCTTACGGTTTAGAGTTCCGGGTTTAGGGATTTAGGGTTCACGGTTTTAGGGCTTAGGATCTTAGGGTTTAAGGGTTAAGGGTCTAGGGTGCACTCGAAGTGGGCTTTGGGCATTCAGATTCTTACCAAGAAGGTCCATGTACCCAGATCGTGTATACTTAGGCCTTAAAGTTGTCCCTATACTCGTACTTTTGGGGTTGAGGCTCTAAGTGGCCTTTGGGCAATCAAGTTCTTACCTCTGGTCTCCATTGTAGTTCCTGTGTTGGGTTTTATAATTGGGATCCTTCAATATCGTCTCATTGGAACTACAGTGGAGGCTCTAAGTGGGCTTTGGGGGGTGAAGGGTTTAGTGCTGAGGGGTTTAGGGGTGTAGGGGTTTAGGGTTTCAGGGGATAAGGGGTTTGGACATTCAGCTTCTTACCAAGAGGGTCCACATATTCCATATATACTAGTATAAAAGTTCCGCATGAATAAAGCCTTGCACCGAATCGCTTCTGAGCACATTTCTCCGAGCCACGAAGCTCATGCATTGGCCCGCCTCGCAAATGCCAAAAACCTGACATTATCTTGAATTCCACAATCCAGGTCGCTTAGCTGCTCGTGCCGCTCGATGCCGCAGAGCTTGCTTGTACACCCGAGGCTTCTGAAAATGCCGGGCATCTCTCAAACTGTCCTTTGCGATCTGGTGGGTGTTCTCTACACTCTACAATGGCCTGCAAGATCATGCAAGTAATGCGGTGAAACGCGGACCGTCGCCCGTCGGGGACGGGGGCCCGTATCACCGCTGTGCATCGTAATGAGGCGGAGGCGTCAGTGCCAAAAACAATGCGAGACTGAAGCCCTGAACGACCCTAAAGTCCCAAATCCTTCCCAGCCCATATGAAGCCCTATACTAATCCCAAAGGCTCCATGTACCCATATAGTGGTACTTAGGCCTTAAAGTCCCCATATAGGGACCCCTTTAAGGCCTAAGTACCTACTATAAGGGTACATGGGGTTTTAGTCAGGGAACCCAGAAACAAAAAGGGCAAAAGGGTACTACTCAGGAACCTGGTCTCTAAACCTTTTGACGCTCTGACACAGCACATATAGGATGAAGCCAACAGCCCATCCAAACTAAGCTATAATATCGCTTGGGGCCCTTGCCGGAATGTAAAACACCCCCCCCCCAGACACGGAACCAGGCAATTTAGCGATTCAACTCCACTAGCGATTCAGCTCTGAACCCTAAACCCTTCTACCTACTATAGACCCCTAAAGATTTCACCTAATTAATAAAAAAGGAGCGCGTCCTTCAGCTACCCTAAACCCTTTTGTGCCTATAGACCCCTAGACCCCTTTTACCCCTAAAGCCTTCACCTTTAAAAAAGGAGCGCGTCCTTCGGCTACCCTAAATCTTTCCGCCTACAGACCCCTAAACCCTTCACGGCGAAAAAACGAGCGGGTCTTTCAGATCCTTGGAACCCTTCTACTGATGGACACCTAAAGCCTTCACCAAATAAAAAGGGCGGGTCCTTCAGCTCCTCGGAACCTATAGACGCCTTATAAACCCTTCACCCTAAAAGAGCGGGTCCTTCAACTCCTTGGAACCCTTAGCCCTAAACCCTAAAGGAGCGGGTCCTTCAGCTCCTTGGAACCCTTGCATTTCTTCTGCCAGTTCTCATCGATCTTCAGGGTCGCTTCAAACTGCTGGACCTCTCGGACAGGGGTTGCCGTAACCCTGAACAACCTACCTTTTTTAGGGCTCCTTACCATGGTATCCTTACATAAGTCCTTAAAACGGCAGGTTATTCCGGGGTAAGGTGGGGTTTAGGGCTTATAGTGCTGGAAGTCTAGCGCCTTTATCGGTTTAGGATTTAGGCTTCTTTGGTTTAGGGTTGAGAGTTCTTTGGTTTAGGGATGTTTAGGGTTTAGGGTTCGATTAGCCCAGGGGTTCAAAATACCTAGGGTCGTTGTAGAAACCCTAGGCCCTAAACCCCAAAACCCGAAGCAAACCCTAAACCCCTAAACCAGAAACTCTCACACCCGTAATACCCTAACATCCTAGTAGCCGACTGCCCAATTACCCTGGTGCCTTCATACCCCAGTGCCCTAACAGCCCCATGCCCGAAGACCTTACTACCCTGCTGCCTTAGTACCCTTCTACCCCAACATCCTTATACCCCAACACCCTGCTACCCTGGTTTGCTAATGCCCACACCTCTAGTAACCTACTACTCAATACCTTAGTACGTAGTATACTCTAATACCCAAACAGCCCCATGCCTGAATAACTCTAACACTCTAATACCCGCATACCCTGCTACCCTGGCGCCCTGCTGCCCTAATACTTCATACCCGAATACTTTGTTACCCTGGTGCCCGAATACTCGCATACCCAACATCCTGATACCCGAATACCCTATTACACTGGTGCCCTAATGCTCAATATCCTGACATCCGAGTACTCGAAAACTCTGTTGTCTTGGTGCCCCAATAGCTTAACGCCCTAACATCCTGGTGCCCTTCTTTCCCCGGTGGTGTAACACCCGATACCCCAAGACCCTGATGCTGGTATATTCTATTACTGCCCTAAAACCCTAGTATCCTAGCATCTTAATACCCGGCCACCTTTTACTCTGGTGCCCTAGTACCCTAATAACCTAACACCTGAATACCCGAGCACCTTATGCCTTAATGCTCCAAGATCTGCGGCGCAATTTGTCGGCAGTGTGGTTGCTGCTGGGTGATGTTGACCGTCTAAACGCAAAGCAACGGTCTCACTGTCTGGCACTGTTCCCTAATGCAAAGCTCGCTCTTCTTTTTACCCCAGTTGGCTTTCCCAGATGTGGTGATGCTTCCAATCCCCTTTGGGGTGGAAGCGTTTAAACAAAAATTTTGCGAGTGACGACCTCTCGGGTGTCCGAAGACGCGCGCAGTACCTGCCCTGGGCGTTCCCCGTCCTGTCCGTGCACCCGGACCGTTAGGGGCCCATCGTCACCTTTCGGCTTGCCGGGTCGTACTTACGGCGAGAACGGCCGTCAAGTGGATGTCGACGAAGGCCTCGCCTGAGCAGGATGCACAGTGCAAGCAATCCAACAAGAAAGATCTCAAATCAAGGCTTCTACTCCAGCCGCCAGACATCCAGAGTGCTGTTGAGGCACCCTTTCCGCTGGGCCTGACGGTTCTGGTTCTTGCTAACCTGAACGAGGCTTACTTGAAGGACATTCGCTCTCCGGCCGGACCCGGCCTTTGGGCTCATCTCTTCAGGCACTCCTCGCCAGTGGCTTTCCCAGTAGAGTTTGAACCAAAAATCTGAAATCACACGGGACTTGTAGGTATCTGGAGCCCCGTGCGGAAAAAGTAATGCCTCTGCTGCAGTTGCAGTTTCATCGCCAATGCAGATTTCCCTCCACGATCTGCAAAGGGGGGGTTTAAGTTGCTTGGTTTCTTTCTCCAAACGCATTGTGTGTACAAGATCCGGTGCTCAGTTTCAAACGTGTCATTTTTGTCGGTGGCCGACAACATCTCCTAGATATTGTCACTTTGTGTAATCTTCTCTGCCGTTTGAAGGCTACTTTTGTCGGAAGACGACAAAACGTGAGGTAACTTGTGTTGGACGGGGATGAACCGTGGAGGATTTTGTCGGAAGGTGACAAAATGGAGTGGATTTTGTCGCCTGGTGACAACGTGATTTTGTCGGCAGGTGACAATGAGCATAGGTTTTCGGAATGTTCCCGAACCCAGGGTTCGAACTCCGGGCGGGGGGTGGGGGGACGGGGGGGTAACATAACATCGGAACTCAGGGTTGAACCCTGGGCTCGAAGTTCTTGAACTCAGGTTCAACCTGATCCCGAGTTCATCAACTCTATGTTCGAACCCTGGGTTCCGGGAACTCGGAAACCCTGAAGCCCAAACCCTAAACCAGTGAAGCCCCGGGTTCCAACATAGAGTTCCCGAACTCGGGGCTTGAACATACAGTTCCCCAACCCAGGGTTCGAACATAGAGTTCCTCGAACCCGAGGTTCGACCATAGGGTTCCCGAACCCAAGGTTCGAGCCCCGGGTTTGGGCTTAGTTTCCAAACCCCGAGTTCGATCATAGAGTTCCCGAACCCAGAGTTCGACCATAGAGTTGCCGAACCCAGGGTTGGAACATAGAGTTCCTCGAACCCGAGGTTCGAACATAGAGTTCCCGAACCCAAGGTTCGAACCCCGGGTTCGGGCTTAGTTTCCAAACCCCGAGTTCGATCATAGAGTTCCCGAACCCAGGGTTCGAACATAGAGTTGCCGAACCCGGGGTTGGAACATAGAGTTCCCCAACCCCGGGTTCGAACATAGAGTTCCCGAGCCCGGTTTGAACATAGAGTTCCCCGACCCAGGGTTCGGACATAGAGTTCCCGAACCCAGGGCTCGAACATAGAGTTCCTCGAACCCGGGGTTCGAACATAGAGTTCCCGAACGCAAGGTTCGAACATAGAGTTCTCGAACCCAGAGTTTCTGAACCCAGGGCTCGCGCTTCGGAGGAAGGGGGGTCGCCCACACGAAAGCGCTTTGGGAGAGTTGAAGCGACGCACACAATCGACTAAAACCGCCGTCTTCAACACGAAAGAAGGAGAAGCCACATGAAAGCGCGCTAGGGGGTTAAAAAGCGAGGAAAACAAATGAAACACTGCATGGTTCAAACATAGCATCGACCAGAAACGCCGTTTCCAACGCGAGGGAGGAGGAGCCCACGACGACATCGCTTGAGGGGATTAAAAGCGAATAAAATATATCAGCGACCAGAAACGCCTGCTCCAACACGAAAGAAGGATAAGCCCACAACGAAATCGCTTTAGGGGGGTTAAAAGCAATGAAAAACATGAAATTCGAATTGACCTGAGAAGAAATTGGACTTGAAGCGCATGGAATCCAAGCGCGAAGCGAAGCTTGGTGTCCAAGGATGCCAGAATATGACAAGGGAAGACAGCTCTCAAAGGTGCCTCGATCCAGTTGACAAGTGTGTCAAGATGGTCAGCCCGCGAGAAGCGAGCGACAAACATCGTCCTCTGCTCCTCTGCTGATACTGCCCTGAGCAGCAGAATGGTCCATCAGAAAGCAATGTTTCTTGACCGCAAGCCTGGCCATGGTGCTTGATCGAGTTCGGTGCAGCTGCAGACAGAGCTAAAAGAGCTACGGGGACAAGTCAAATTTTAAAAATCATTTTTGTGTTCCATTGGCAAAGCAGCGTCAAACTTTGAAAAGCTCCAGTAACAGTCCAGATATTGGGCAAACCTTGCCAAAAATCAACCTTTGACACGAAAAATCAAACTATGCCAGTCCAAACTTTGCAGTCTCTTCTCAAGCCTTCCACAAGGGAATCTTTTTAAAGCCCTTGAAGCCCCTTTCAAGCCCCGAAGCCCTTGCCTCAGAGCCCTGTAAGCCCCTTTAAGCCCCTTGAAGCCCTATTGAAGCTCCCCTTACAAGCTCCCCCTTTGTCAAAGGGGGCAAGGCCCATAGAGGAGTTCCCCGACCCAGGGTTCGAATATAGAGTTCCGGAACCCGGGGTTAGAACATAGAGTTCCCCTACCCAGGGTTCGAACAGGGGTTCGAATCTAGAGTTCCCCGAACCCAAGGTTGAAACATAGAGTTCCCGAACCCAGGGGTTCGAATATGGAGTTCCTCGAAACCGGGGTTCGGACATAGAGTTCACCAACCCGGGGTTCGAACATAGAGTTCCCGAACCTAGGGTTCGAACATAGAGTTCCCGAACCCTGGGTTCGAACTTTCTCGGCCTTGGAGTTCAATTTTGAGTTCAACTCCAAGTTCGAGAGTTCCGGAGTGGAGTTGAACTGGAAGTTCGAACCCAGGGTTCGGAGGGAACTTCGATGTTCGAACTCAGGGTTTGAGGCCCCGAACTCCAAGTTCGGAGTTCTAGAACCCCGGGTTCGGAACTCTGAGTTCCAAACCTGGGGTTCGAACACCCCCCTAAAACCTATGTAGGGCGACAATTGTAAGGGTTTTCCCGCCGGGGAGGCCCCGGTGCGTTACACTCCTCGCGTGGCCCTTTCTTCAGAACTTTGCCAGCAGGTGACAATTGCAAGGGTCTTCCTGCCGGGGAGGCCCCGGTGCGTTACACTCCTTGTGTGGCCTTTTCCCTGCATTTTGTCGCAAGGTGACAATTGTAAGGGTCTCCGGTCGGGGGTGGGGGGGGCCCGGTGGCTGTTACATTCCTTGGTGCCGCTTGTCCTGCATTGGGAAGACCCCCTCGAAAGAGCTCTTGGAAAGAAGCCGGTGGTTGAAGGTTCTCGTTAAACCCGTCAGGAGTTGCCTTAATGCCTTAATACCGTCAGGCCCTAAGGCCCTATAATGCCCTTGTTTCCCTGATACCTTCATACTCCACATCGTGATTTTTTCTGCTTGAGCACTCTAGTACCTTAGTGCCCTAAAACGATAATACTCCGATACCCTAGTACACTTACGCTAATACCTAGTACCTTAATGTCGTAGTAACTTAGTATCCTAACAGCTAATACCTTAATACTCTAATGCCGTAATACCCAAATGCCTAATGCCCTACCACTCGAAGACGCTTCTACCCTATTATTCTGGTGCCCTAGTATTCAAATCCCCTAACCCCCTAATGCTTTAAGACTTCATTACCCTGGTGCCCCAATACCCTAACACCTAAATATGTAATACCCTCCCACCCTGGTGCTTTTGTACTCTAACACCCCCCCCCCAAAAAAAAAATCCTAATAACAGCTTGATACCCGAACATCCTACGACCCTAGTACCCTACTACCCTGGTGATGCCTTTACCCTTTAATGCCTTCCTACCCCAACGTCCTGCTGGCCCAGTGCCCTATTCCCATCGCACCCTACTGCCCAACTACACCAATTCCTGAAACCTACTACCCCGCTACTGAATACGCTGATCCTCTAATGCTCCAGTGCCCTGATACCCTAATGCACTGTTGGGAGGGGGGGGGGCGGGTCGGGTACCCTAATGTTCCAATACCGGCCCTAATATCCTTGTACTACAATACTCTAATCTCTCATGCCTTAGTACACGAATACCCTTGTACGCCATACCCGAATACTCTAGTATCTCAACACCGTCCTGCCTTGATGCCATGATGGCCTGATGCCCTTATACTCTAATACACGACTATGCTAAGAAAACTCAGTACCCTCCTATCTCAACCCTGATATCCCTTGGCTGACTTCTGAACCCCTCCTAAAAGTTAAACTTTTAGCCTGCTTATTATGGTTCATATAGAAACCCAAAAAGTTAAAGTCCTAAGAGCCAACCAAAAGAACGCCAAGCTCCTGCCTCAGCCCTGATATCCTATTACCCTGGTGTCTTAGTGTCCTGTACTCTTCTATCCTACTACCCCTACCCAAATACCTTACGACGGTCGTGCGGGTGTGCAAGTGTGGCCGCCTCAACCCCTAAACCCCAAAACCGCGAACCCCTAACCCCCTAAACCCTAAACCCCAAACCCCTAAACCCTAAACCTGTAAACTTAGACCCTAAACCCAAAGAGGAAGAACCCCTAAACCCTTCAACTCCAAACCCCCGAAGCCCTAAATCCGGAAAGCAAGGCATGCCTTGCTCTCGATGGGGTAGACCTCACTGGCCACCGATCGGGCTGAGGCCTCCCGGAGTTCGGGGTTTACGGTTTAGGGATTAGGGGTCAAAGTTTAAGTTTGGATTTTAAGTGTAGGGTTTAGGGATTGGCGATTAGGGTTTAGGGTTTAGGGCTTTGGGTTTAGGGTTTGGGGTTTTGGGATTAGGGTTGGATTAGGTTTAGGGATGTTTAAGGAGTCGGGTTGAGCGAGTTTAGGGAACAAGGTTTCGGGTTATGTCGGAGATTTAGGGTGTTGGGTCTAGCAAGGACCCTCCTTCAACCTTCTAATGGGGCTGTAGGGTCGCTGATAGTAGGTGCCTTACGGGTCAAATAGAAGGTAGGAGGATCTATAGAGGTTTCGGGTGCAACTGGTCTGGGATGTAGGATGTTGAAGATGGTTTTTGGGGGCCACTGTGCTATGACTAAATAGAAAATATAAAGGGATTGAAGTCCGACCTCTATATAGTCTGTTTGCAGTAAGTGTTTTATAAGGGATTTACATAGGTTTCATACAGGCCTGATTTAAGAGGTAACCAAGACCTTGTCCGGCTCTAACATTTGGAGCCTAAGCTGTCGATTTCCTTCGTCGTCATCCGCCCAAGCTGGCTCCAAATGTCAATGGCCTTTGCCAGGGCTGTGTCGAAGTGGTGGGCCTGTTCCAACAGATCCCAGTTGGCGGCGGTGTACGTCCGATTGCTGTTCACGACACCAAAAAACTTGGAGGAAGGCGTGGTTCATGTCCTGCGTCATGAAAATAGTCGGCTCGAACAAGCTCATCGCCACTGGCCAGCCATAAGCAAAGGCATCCTCCAACCCTAAACCCTAAACCACAATTGCATTCGTACTGAGAAGCTTGCGAAGTACGCGATTTCGTCTTCTTGCGATACCCTCTTGGATTCCAGGCTTGGGGCGGTAAACCCTAATCCCGACCCCTGAACCCATCCTACCTATAGCCTCCAGTGTAGCTCCTTTTTCGGTTAACGAACTTGATATTATTATGGAGTTCTGACCAAAAAATTGGCTAACCAAGAAAGGAACCAGAATGGAGACTATGGCTAGATTCCGGTCACAGTTTCGGGGGTTTAGGGTTTCGGGTTTGCCATAAGCAGCCTGTCAATCCACTGAACCTCAAACTCACTCCGACATGACATACCTTAGAGTCCCTAGGGGATATGGACCTCAGGGTTTGGGGTTGAGGGCTTAAGACATACCGAAAACCCTAAACCCTAGACCTTACGCACCCTAAACCTCCACTCCACTCCAACCGCCCTGCCTCTGGGTTGAATGCCGGCGGAGACCTGGAAGCTCTCAGTTTGTCTTCAGCAGCACCCTGGTACCCTAATATAGGGGCCTTAATAATTAGAGTAGGCTTTTGGGGCATATTATACTATATCCATTATAAGGAACCCCCCCCCCATAGTGTTGGTAATTATTGAAGCCCCTGTAGTAACCCTGCAGCCGAGGGTTAGGCCTTGATAATTTTCAGGACTTGGGGGCCATATCAGAGTAGGGTTTAGGGCCTTTAGGGGTTTTGGGGTTTAGGGGTTTTGGGAAATAGGGGTTTAGGGGTTTAGGGGTTTTGGGTTTAGGGGTTTAGGGTTTAGGGGCTTCGGGTTTACGGTTTAGGTTCTATATAGGGAATGTGATGGGGGAGTTGTTGGAATTACTCAAACCTCTATGTTAAACCGCTGCATCTCATAAGACCCACAAGAGTCATGTTTCCGCTTGCCTTGATGCAAAGCTAGCCCTAAAGCCCCATGTATACTTAAGCCTTAAATGGGTTCCAAATCGCCACTTTACAGCCTACGCAGACCATATAGGTATGTGGAGCTCTAGGGTAAAGACAACAGGAGAAATCCAAAAAAATTTGGTTCACGCTTTACGTCATTTTTCGGTGGCCAGAAGCTTGCAGACTCAAGAAAAGCGACCTGGACCTTCAGGGTAGCATATAGGAGTTTCCGAAAATAGGGGACCCTAATTAAAGCACTTAAATTGTAGGGATCCTTAATATAAGGACAACAGAATATAAGGTACCCCTAATTCTCGGAAACTCCCATAATTTCGCTTGTTTCGATTCGGCATTCCCTCAGGCCCGACGGCGCCCATACCGATCTAAACACCTTCAGTCTCAGGTTCAACCTCCACAGCGTCTTGTGTGACCCCTTCGAATACACCTGGCGCAGAACGGCGACAAGGTATGTAGAGTTAGCAAAGTTATTGAGACTCAAAGCTGTGAGAGCTTCCGGTTTGGGCAACGCGTCGAAGGACTTGGTATTCAACCTGTTTAGCTTGAGGGCTTAACCAATGCTGAGCCCACCTCGAGAAGCTACCAGGCAGTTTCACGAAACAAGTAGAATAAAGCTTGGGAAGGCCTTACTATATAGATTAGACATCTTTGGGTAAAATTACAAACGACATCAGCCTGATGAATTCTGAAGATCTCCCATTGCCTAGGCAGGAACCCTAGGCCAGCAAGCAAGCTCAGTCAGCTGCTCCATCTTGATGCATCCGCTCTTGTAGCACTCTTTCAAGTCCACCTTCCGTATAGGACTTAGGATATGGAGTAGGAAGGGTTCGATTTCTTCTCGCGTTGGGGTTTAGGGTTTAATTTTAGGGTTTAGGGTCCAGGGTTTAAGGTTTAGGGTTCAATGACCTGGGGTCTGGGTTGAGTGTTTTGGGTCTAGGACGCAGCACACAGCTCATAAAATGATCAAAATGCCCTGCCTCTGCTCTTAAACAGAGTGCATAAGGTCATTTGTCGGGATTTGGTGGTCTAGACTACAATAAACTTCTGGAGGTGCAGGGATTAAGGTTTTGCTGTACGTTAGCAGGCTTTAGCCAGAATCGCTTGCTATACCGAGAAACCCAGAAAGGAACTTGAATCGTCTTCTGCGGTAACTGCCTGGCCCAATAGAAGATAGAAGGCATACAGCTGGATCCTAACCCCCAAACCAACGCAGGATCATCAATTAGACAACTGCGGTTCTAGCCAGCTGTTCTCTTTCTCTAGGGTCCAACACACTGCTCAGGCGACTCAAACAACGGGAACATGAAACCAGTATACTTCGAGAGCCAAACATAATGTAGTGAATATCTGAGGATATAGGGTGGCGGGGCGGGTAACGGGTAACAATCATACCCCGGATGTCCTGCTGCGGTCCGAAAGACAGGCTATGAAGTTAGAGGGCGGAATTCTGAAACCAGAAACCGTAGAGCCTAAAGCCCAAGTCTAGGCCGACAATCCACATAAGCCCCCAAACCTTTAACCCGAATCAAAGGGTGGGCCGATGATCCCCTCCAGCACCTTCGGGTGCACGGGGCCCACGGGACTCAGCGTCTTGTTGGATACTGGACAGGACGGCTGGGTGGCGAAGCATCATCAAGGTGAACCCCTACTA
>BGNK01001355.1:112847-153047 GCA_003297005.1 Symbiodinium sp. clade A Y106 | reverse complement strand
CCCCCGCGCCCTTGGGCGCAGTCCCAGCCCCATGTCCATGCCCCCCGTTCCTAAGAAAGAAGAGAAGCAAGGGCCCCCAAAAAAAAAAAAAGGCCAAAAAAAAAAAAAAAGCCAAAAAAAATCACCCCCCCACCCCAAACCCCCAAAGCCTGAATGAACCTTGTACCCTAAACCCAACTCTATGCCCTAACCCCTAAACCCTACACCCCGAAGCAGCGCACGTGTTAAAGAGGCGACAGCGCGGCCCGGGTGATTCCGGACCCGACCAGGCCTGACGTGGCCGCACGGGAGTGATACTTTTAACCCCATCTTCGTTGCTCTGTCTTTGGGGTACTCTTGTTCGGAGGTTAAGGGCATAAGGCTTTAGGATTATGGGGTGTAGGGCTTTAGCATTTTAGGGCTTAGTGGGGATACGTTTAATCCCATCTTCGGTGCTTCTGTCTTTTGGGGTTTAGGGTTCAGGAGTTAAGGGCGTGAGGCTTTAGGATTTAGGGTCCAACTAGGGCTTTTGCGTTTTAGGGTCCAAGGGTTTTGCAAGGGTGTCGGGTAATATTCTGGGGTTCTCTTGCGCCGGATTCCCAGTCACCTCTTCAAGAGACTGGATACACGCTTTCCTGCTAATCAGTCTTGATCAGGACGTTGAAACTCAGGAAAGGCACTGGGGTACCACTTGGCGACGCGCCATCTGGATGAGAAGTTTTCTGGATGTTAGGACTTACAATCCAGACAACAAACAACCTTCATCGCACAAGCAGTAGCAAGCGCAAATTTCTGCCCTTTGCCCCAATGTACCCAAATCCTCATGTCGCTTGCACTTCTATCTAAAGATCAGCAGCGGCTGCTTCATCAGCCGCCTCCCTTTCAGCAGGGTTCAGATCGTCGCCAGCTAGCTCCTCGCCGTCAATTGGATCGCCCAACGGGCGCTTCGCGCCCCGTGGAGGTGGCGCTGTGCCCAGTGCATATAATGATCCACTTTGGAGACGGTCTATGAGCCAGGTGATGGTGCAGAGCTCAACCCATGTCTCGTGCAGGCGCATGTGGCACTTGACAATGTCAAACTCCTGAGTAATGTCTCCAACATCTGGAGCTGAAGCAGGGTCGTGTATTGGAGGTCCAACCCCCGTTAGTTTTTGCAAGAGCTTTTTTGATCTGTCCCGGCCCATCAGTCTTGTTTGCGCCCACCCCCCCCCTGCGACGCTCAACTCCAAACCACAACCCTCCCCTCACGACTCAATGCCTACATACATTAAACCCTTCCTCATGAAAACCTAAACACACACACAACCCTGCCTTAACTTACCGTTTTAGGGCTCCTTATACGAAACTAGGCAAACCCTATACCCTAAACTTAAACCCTGAAGCACAAAGCCCTAAACCCTAAAACCTGAACCATATAATCCGAAACCCTAAAACCCTAAAGCCGAAGCCTTAACACCCTCACACCCTAAAGCCTAAGCCCCAAAACTCTCAAACACTAAAACCCGAAAGCCCCAAACCCTGAAAAAACTCTAAACCCCTAAAAGCCCTAAAGTCCCAAGCCCCATGAATCGCAAGAGCTTCATGGGGTAGTTCTAAGTGGGGTTATAGGTAACTATAGTTAGAGCCTATATTACGGGACTTATAACCCCATCTATAACTACCCCTTAACCCTATAAAGCCCTATAAAGCCCTATAGAAACCTTAAAAGAACCCTATAATCCTACTTATAACTACCCATGAACCTCCAAGCACCGGGGCCTCAATGAGCTTTGGGGGCGCTGCTTCTCCGCCCAAAGCCAGAGATTCCAGTGAAGGCATCGCCTACTGTAGGGCCCTTTAAAGGGATCCTTAAAAGGGTTCCTTAAAGGGATCTATAGTTCAGGGTTCTATATTATAGGGGCCTTAATAATTAGAATAGGGTTCCTGGAAAGGGTTCCTTTAAAGGGTTCCTATAAGGGTGGTTGCCAAAATTATGGTCCCTTTTGGGGTCCCTATTATAATACGGCACCTATTATTTAGGGTACCCAAAAAGGCACCTTAATTTTGACAACTACCCATAATAAGGGGTTCCCTTAAAGGGGCCCTTTAAGGACTGTAAGGGTACTATGATATAGGCATCACCTAGATTCCCCGGGCTTTGGTTTGGGGGTTCAGGGGTTTAAGGGTTTAGGGTTTGTTATAGGGTTTAGGGGTTTAGGGGTTAGGATTCTAGGGTTTAGGGGATTAGGGGTTTATAGGGGTTTATAGGGGTTTAAGGGTTTAGGGGTTTAGGGGTTTAAGGGTTATAGGGTTTAGGGTTTAACATTTAGGAGGGTCGGGGGACTTCGTAAAACGGCAGTAGGGTGAAGTGTAGACGTTTAGGGTTTAGGATCTAGGGCTTATAGGGTTTAGAGGGGTGGGGGACTCTGGGGACTTAGTAAAAAGGTAGTAAGTAGACTTTTACGTACCCTAAAAAGTGGACTTATAAGTACTATAAAAGGTAGGTAGTAAGTCGGCTTATATAAGTACCCCAAAAAGTAGGTAGTAAAGTAGGCTTACAAGTACCCTAAAAGGACCCTAATTGGGGTTAGGATACTGGAAAGTCCATAAAAATAACTAGGTTTCTGAGAGACCCCAGACATCTTAATAATCAGCGTACCCTTTTTCCTGTTATTCAGTTTTGATAAGGGAACTCAATTTTGATAAGGGAACTAAAATGACTACTTACTACTTGGAGGTTCATGGGTAGTTACAAGTGGGGTTATAAGTAGGGTAGCTATACTTATAACCCATACTAACGGACTTATAACCCTACTTTTCACTACCCATGAACCCCAAACCCTATACCGATACCCTTATAGAATCCCTATAGACCCCTTTAAAGGGACCCTTAAAAGGAAACCCTTAGAACCCTACTTATCACTACCCATGAACCTCCAAGTAAGTCTCCCGACCCTCCAAGTGCTTGAGGGATCCTCGGCTTCCTTACAGGGCCCTTACGGGGCTCTAAGCGATCTATCTTCCTACGAAGGCTTCCTTACTTGAAGGGGCAGGGGACTTAGTAAGTAGGTTGTAAGTAGAATTATAAGTGCCCTAAATGGAATTACCCTAATTATAACATTACTTTTAACCAACTTACTAAGTCCCCTGCCCCTTCAAGCAGAGGTTCTCTAAGGGATCTATAGGGCTCTTCTTTTACGGCTTCCGTAAGGGGTTCTATAAGGGATCTACAGGGCTCTTCCTATGAAGGTTTTCTTAGAGGGTTCTAAAAGGGATCTAGGGATCTTCCTTTAAAGGCTTCCTTAAAGGGTTTTATAAAGGATCAAAAGGGATCTTCCTTAAAAGGCCCTTTAAGGGGTTCCATGGAGGATCCGTAAGGATCTTCCTTAAAGGCTTCCTTAAAGGGTTCTATAAGGATCTATAGGGATCTTCCTTGAAAGCTTCCTTAAAGGAGTTCTATGAGGGATCTATAGGGATTGGCCGTAAAGGCTTCCTTAAAGGGGTTCTACAAAGGATCTATAGGGATCTTCCTTAAAAGCTTCCTTAACGGGGTTCTATGAAGCATCTATATGGGATCACCTTTTAAAGGCCTCCTTACGGAGTTCTTTCAAGGATCTATAGGGATTTCGGGTTTAGGGTCTACTTGGGGGATCATGGGACTTAGTGAGCAAGATTATAAGGATCGTAGTTGGGGCTATATGTAGGTATAACTACGTATAGTTGCGCTTGTAATACACTAAGTCACACGATCCTTCAAGTAGATTCCGCCGGCTTGGGCTGTAGAGTTTGGGGCTAGGGCTGTGCAGTTTAGGGTTTGGGAGTTCAGGGTCTAGGCTTCAGGCTCTAGAATTTAGGTTTGGGGGGTTTGGGGTGTAAGGATTCGACTTTGGGATTTTAGGGGGGCTTTCGAGTTTAGCTTAAGCCTCGTGTCGGACTTTCGGCGGGTTTCAGAGGCTCTCCGGTTCGCTCTTGTTGTCAATGCCTCCTTCAAAGAGGCAGCTGAGCCTGTGAAGGAGCTTGGGCCCGTTCTGCTTACACTTAGCTTCCTTAGCGACTCTCTCACTCAAAAGATGCATGCACTGCAGAGAGCTGAGAGAAGTCGCTGCGGAAGTGCTCGGCAGTGTCACATGCTAAGCTTTCCTAAGTCTCGCAAAACACACGTGACCAAAAACAACACGAAGCATTGTTGTATCAAGCTTCTTGCCATACTTGTGCGACAAATATTTGGCCGGGTCAGCGATGGTGCAGTCAGCGGAATGGCCTTCCTTGATGATGATTCCGAGCTCGCTGAGGATGCCACTCGCGGATGACTGAGACGAGACTTCGTCGTCGCCGGTAGCCTTCTCCCGGCCAGAGTCGAAGCGCACAGCCTCAAGAATCTTGGTGTGAGAAAGGGTTTCAGGTCAGCCGTAGTCTGGATGCCAAGATTCCTGCAAAGACGAGCGGCCTTGACGGTTGACGCTCCAGCGCAGGAATTGGAATTCGTCGTGCACATGTTGCCGGACCCTGTTATGTCTGGGTCTAACAGGTGTCCGAAGGAGTTATCCTTATTGTGGTTAACTTAAGGGATCTTCCTTAGTGAAGGGCTTTGGAGTCTCTGGCAAAATCCTTGTGATCCTCTCATGAGTTAAGGCAAGGTATTTCCCTTAATCCGGGGATTGTCTTGGGTTCCTTATACTCTGGTGTAAACTCCATAGAATAGAGTTCAGGGGTGAGGATTTTTTGGTTTCGGGTGTAGGGGTTTAGGATAGGGCTTGAGGACTAAATATTTGTTCAGACCTCTATTCCAAATCCAACGACTCCAATGAAACTCTTTTCGTTTTTGCGTTCCGACCTGTATATTACAAGTAACTCTCTTCCTCAATAACGCGTCGCCAAAAAACTCAAACGTTCAAAGATAAACCAAATAAGTAAGGCCAAAAAGTTTTGAGTTCTCCCATTGGCTACCCAAGAAACCCTAAACCGCGAAACCCCGAACCCCGAAACCCTACTAAACCCAGCCTAAGGTAACTCCAATGAAATCTACTAAACTCGAGGCCAAGGTGTTTTTTTTTGTTGTGGCCCCTTTTTGCTCGTGCCCCGCGTCGTTGGTTTTTAGAATTTTTTTTGCTGTCGGCCCCGGGTGTGCAAAGTGTTTTTTTTTTGTTGCGCTCCGTTGGGCGCCGCGACCTTTCGGCGGGGCCAGAGCGCAAAAAAAAAAAAACACCCAGGGTGTTGTTTTTTTCTTTTTTTTGCTCTGGCCCCGTGCCGGCGCCCAACGGGNTTTTAGACAATAACAAAAAATGTCTGGGGTACTACATCGGGTCTAAAAAGACCCGGCGGGGCCACAGCAAAAAAAAAAACACCACTTCCACCCCTAAACCCCTAAACCCCTAAACCCCTAAACCCCTAAAAACCCTAAACCCTAAGGTAACTCCAATGAACTCTGCCGAAACCCTCTCGGCGACTCTGCGCCTGCGGCTGCGCAAAGCCTCGGTTCCCAGAGGCTGGCCGCGGCTCTTTCACTGGGCTCCCCCTTTAAGGGTTCCTTTAAGGGTCCCTTCCCTTAAATTAAGGGTCCCTTTTAGAGTCCCTTTAAGGGTCCCGTTCTATACGGATTTAAAACTTAAGTCCCCTAGGGGTTTAGGGTTAAGTAGAGTTCTTTCAGGGTTTTATAGTTTATAAGGTTTAGGGTCAGGGATCATGGGGTTTAGGGCAAAGGGGTGTGCTTGGAGTTTCATGGGTTTATCAGTGCAGTTTTAAGTAGGTCAACTACTGATATGACCTTATGATCTCGGGGACTTACAACCCCACTTTTTTCTGCAAATGAGCCTCCAAGTAGTATCCCCTTAATAATAGGTGCACCATGTTTCCTAGTATTCGGGTTTAACAAGGGGACCCCAAAAGAACAAGGGCAAAAGGGTACTACTAAGGAACCTAGTTCATGTGGGGGGTAGGACAGGGGGGTGGTTGGGTTTAGGGTTTAAGGCTTCTAGGGTTCAGAGCGAAGGGGTGAAGGGTTTCGGGCTTCGGGTTTCGGGTGTTATTCCGCCTGTCCCTTTAATAGTGGGCATACTGGGTGTTGCGGTTTTGCGATTGCCTAATACAGGTTTTACAGATGCTTAGGATTGTTCGAACGATCGTTTAACGGTCTAGCGCGAAAAGATATTTAGTCGTATATGCCTTCTCAAGTCTCAGAAAACCCTAAACCCTAAAACCCTAAACAATTTCCGACTAAGCGCTTGGTGTTTAGAGTTTCGGGAGGCCCGACTAAGGCTTTCGGGCATGCGGTCTGGGCGGGTAGGGTTTAGGGTTTAGGGTTCAATTAGGGGGATACTGGGGAGACAACCATACCAAGGTAGTTTCTCTCTTCGGGTTTAGGCTTTACGGTTCATGGTCAGCGTGTAATGTTTAGGGCTTTGGGTTTCAGGTCTTTCTCCGCATCTTCCGGCATGGGGAGGAACACCCTGCAACTCCCTAATATAGGGGCCTGAATATGACTAGAATAGGGCTTTGGGGTACATTAGACTAAACTATAATGAGGAAACCCCCAAATAGTATTGGTAATTATTTTGGCTCCTACAATAACCGGGCCCCCCCAAAAGGTGCAAACTTTCTAAGATAGACCAATATGTAGGGCCGAATAGTTTTAAGTTCTCCCATTGGCTACCCAGGAAACCCTAAACCCCTAAACCCCTAAACCCCGAAACCCTAAATCCTGCAACTCCAGCAGTGCCCACTACTTGGAGGTTCATGGGTAGTTGTAAGTGGGGTGAAACGTCCCCTAATATGGGTTATAATTTAGCTACCCTACTTATAACTACCCATGAACCTCCAAGTAGGCCTTTAACCCTATACCCTTAAAGAATCCCTATAGATCCCTTTAAAGGGGACCCTTTAAGGAACCCTTATAACTAGCCATGAACCTCCCAAGTAGTGCCCCTCCTCTGGTGCTCCGGGGTAGTTCTCGAAAATTAGGGTCCCGTTTAGGCTCCTGTTTATCATATATGTGGCCGTCGTTTAGGATCCGTTTTATCAAGCTGCCGTACTATTTGGGGGGCCCTAAAAAGGGACCCTAATTTGGAGAACGACCCTCCTCTTTGGTTCCTTCTGCTGACTACCTGGAGGGTCGGGGGACTTAGTAACTGGTTATTTTAGGGACTTATAAGTACCATAACCCCAATTAGGGGTCCCTTTTAGGGTACTTATAAGTCTACTTACTACCTACTTACTGAGTCCCCCGACCCTCCAAGTATCAATCAGGGGTTAACGACTAAGGGTTTCGGATTAAGGGTTCAGGTTTGGGGGCCCCGAGTAGCTTCACAGGCCCAGAGCCTCCAAAACCCCTTAATTAAGGAATATACCTTAAAATATAGTAGGATCCCTAATATGATTTAAGGAATATTCCTTAATTAAGGGATATTGGAGTCTCTGGGGGGGCTTGTCGGATGAGGGAGGGGAGACTGCGTTCGAAATGACACGCGGCATGTGAGCACCTAAACCCTTCACCATGGCTGTAGAAGGAATGTCTGCGATATGCAAGGGCTCATATGGTTTAGGGATTACCTGTAGCGGAAAAGACCTACTGTTTTAGGGTTCCTTATTATGGTTTCTATATACAGTTCCTTAAGAAGGTAGGTCTTTCGGGCCACAAGTATACTGGATAGATATACGTACAAGAAACGAAGCTACAAGTGATCACACCAGCATCTGCCGACCCGCCTCCCCATCCCCCTCCCTAGAGGGCTTTGGGGTTTCCCAGAGGGCCCAATACCCCTTAATTCAGGAATACCTAGGGACCTAGGGTTCCTTTAAGGTATCTACAAGGGATCTTTAGGGTTTAGGGTTCTCAGAGACTCCAATACCCCTAAATTAAGGAATATACCTTAAATTATAGGGGCCTTGATATTATGGTTTAAGCTATATTCCTTATTTAAGAGGTATTGGGCTCTCTGGGTTGGGGCTCAGGATATAGGGGTTATGGTTAGAGGTTGAGCATTTCTCGCATCCCTACAATTTAAGATCAAACAGAAAGCCTATGAGTATGTTTCGTAGGGGCCGTTTTGCTCCAAATAGGGGTTGGAGCTAGATTATAGCAAAATAACAGTTTAAAATGGCAAAAGACGGCAGTGTTTCAGACTAAGTATTGAGACCCCCATCTTAACCTACCCACGCCCTGAACCAAAAACTCTAAAGCCTACATTGACTGTGAGGCGACCCTGCCAAGTGCAGACTTCATGCCGCGAAGAAGCGAGTTCCTTCAAGGGTGGCCAGCAGCGAGGGCGTGCAGACGAGATGGGTGGCCTGCAAGGTACCATATTTTCGGCCCAGGTCCCCCAAACCCGGGATTGAGGGTCTAGGGTTTAGGGGTTTAGGGGATTTAGGGTTTAGGGTTCTTGGGGGTTTACGGCTCGGGGATTGAAGCTTGACTTAGCGCTTCGACTGTCGGGAGGAGAATGTGGCACATGTGCCAACATGACACAGGGGTTTGATTACTGGTACCCTCATAATAACACCCAGCAACCACCGCCACCACCTTCATCATCGTTACCAACATGACCAACCATCATCAGCAGCAGCAGCACTCATCATCACTATCGTCATCATCATCATTGCCATACCAAGGTTTCGACATTGCACACCCGAACTGGCCCTGAACGCAACAGACAGAACCCCTCGGCACGACAGCACGGAGAAAACTGGGTTCTTGTTCACAGCCTTGACTTAGCTTACCATAAAGAGGAAACCATATTACTTACGATGGATCCCTACTATGGCAACTTAGATCGAGTTCCTTAACAAGAACCCAACCCTAATATAGACCCGAAAATAGAACCCTACTATAGATCCCTTATAGTACCCCTTACTTGGAGGGTCGGAGGACTTAGTAACTGGCTATTTTAAGGACTTATAAGTACCATAACCCCAATTAGGGTCCCTTTTTGGGTGCTTATAAGTCTACCTACTACCTACTTACTAAGTCCCCGGACCCTCCAAGTATGGACCCTTTCTTAAGAACCCAGAGTGCGAGGATTGAACCCTAAACCCTGGAACCCTAGAGCTTACGCCCTAAAAACCCTAAACCCGAAACTCGAAAAATCCTAAAAATCCTAAAAACCCTAAACCCGAAACCCTAAAAATCCTAAAAATCCTAAAGACCCTAAACCCTAAACCCAAAAAATAATAAAAATCCTAAAGACCCTAAAACCTAAACCCAAAAAATCCTAAAAAACCCCTAAAGACCCCAAACCCTAAACGTTTTGCTTCGCACCGCGGCAGCTGCTGCTCGAGCATTGCTGGCTGAGTGAACACAGACGACGTGGCGGGGGTCTACGACGAGAAGGGGTGCAAAAAAGATACTTTAAGGGGTCTAGGGTATGCCCAGAGACTCCAATATCCCTTAATCAAGGAATATACCTTAAGTTATAGTAGGATCCCTAATATGATTTAAGGTACATTCCTTAATTAAGGGGTTTTGGAGGCTCTGGGTATAGTAGGGTTCTATAAGATACTTGAAAGGATCTAGAAGGCACTGCGATGACTCTATAACAAGGTGTTGCACATTTTCTTGAAGAAGCAACTACGGGTATCTCCTGGGTTCAGAGTCAAGCAACATCAAACCTAGTGATGAAGCCAAGGTATAGTTCTATCTACACATACTGCAACCTCTATTCAGGGAATCAGCTGTAGCACTACCAGACTCCATGCATAAACCTTCATGCACCTGTCAGTGGGGGGTTTGGGGTTTTGGGCTTGTATCTGCGAGCAGGTTTGGCTTAGGGTTCAACAGGACTCGGTGCATTGCGAGTCCCTAAGGGGTTCTGTAGAGTCTGAGCCCTTCAGTCCTTTAGGGTTGACGACTTAATTAAGGAATATACCTTAAATCATTTAGTAGGGTTCTTTAAAGGGTTCCTTAAAGGGATCTATAAGGGTTCTATAGGGAATTAAGGAATATACCTTAACTCATACAAGGGATCCAAGTATAATGTAAGGTATATTCCTTAGTTTAAGGGGTTTTGGAGGCTCTGGGCGTGACTAGAGTGGATTCCTCCACGGATCCTGCAGGGTGTCTTGAGAAGGGCTACCGTTTAGTTGCTGAGTTCATAAGCACCGAAGAGTGTACACTTTTAGTTTTATAGTGGGAAATATTATCCCAAAAAGTGTAAAGTGTATCCACTCAGCTACTAAGTCTATAGCATTTGGGTTCCATGGGGTAAGGTCTACAGGGTTCGGGGCTTACGGTCACAGGAGAAGAACGTGTAACGGCGATGTTAAAACCCATCCCCAGAGAGCCCAATGCCCCTTAGTTGAGGAATAGATCTTAAATTATAAGTGCCTTGACATTATGACATTATGGTTTAAGGTGTATTCCTTAATGAAGGGGTTTTGGGCTCTCTGCGTCTAAACCAGACCTTAAGCCCTGAACCTCGAACCCGTGCCCGAAACCCTGGACTGTGTGAGGTTTAGAGTTTAAGGGGCTGTAATGTGCAGGTAGGGTTTTGTGTTGAGTTCTTGACTTAGGCCGGTCCTGATACTGGAGCTGTAAAGACTAGTAGGCCTTTTGTTTGGAGGGGAGGGGGGGAGAGACTCCAAAACAGCCGAATCAAGGAATATACCTACAAGTAAGATGATATTTAAGGTAATGTAGGTAAGAAACCCTGGGCTTATAACCCCCAAAATTGTAGGATTCATAATAAGGAACCCAGATAAAGGCCCAAGGTTTCTTAACCAGGTTCCTACATTATATTGTTCTTCAATGGAGGGGTCCTGGAGTCTTGTGGTATGGTAAGTAGAAACCAGATATACATAGGAGCTATAAGGGCGTTGGAGGAGTACTTACTAATCATTCTGGCCGCGATGTTAGACCACTTGATGCAAGACGAGCGAAGCTTGGAGTTGATGCTTATAGGCCTGTAATATAAGGGCCTTAATAATTAGAACAGGGTTTTGGGTTATACTATACTATACTGGTAACAAGGAACCCCCAAAGTAATACTGGTACTTGCGAAGGCCCCTATATTATAGGCTTCAGGGGTTAGGGTTATCTTGGTTAAGGGCGTTTTTTAAGGGTTATCTTAGCTAGGGTTTGCAACTGTTAGGGCTTAGGTTTCGAGCGCCGGGTTGATGACAGGGCCTGGCATCGAGAATCTCGGGTGGAGTCACTTCTGCAACGGAGATTTCTCCGGCAGAAGGAACGGAAAGTCTGATGGTTCGGCTTCGCTCTTTGAAGTCACTTGGAGGGTCGGGGGACTCAGTAAGCAGGTAGTAAGTAGACTTATAAGCACCCTAAAAGGGACCCTAATTGGGGTTGTGGTACTTATAAGTCCCTAAAATAGCCAGTTACTAAGTCCCCCAACCCTCCAAGTAGAGGGTGTAGGTTGGATAGTTGGAGTCGGTGCCATGATGGGCCTTAATGCCCCAGAGCCTCCAAAACCCCTTAATTAAGGAATATACCTTAAATCATATGAGGGATCCTATTATAATGTAAGGTATATTCCTTAGTTTAAGGGGTTTTGGAGGCTCTGGGCGTGACTAGAGTGGATTCCTCCACGGCTCCTGCAGGGTGTCTTGAGAAGGGCTATCACTTAGTTGCTGAGTTCATTAGCCCCCCAAAAGTGTACACTTTTAGTTTTATAGTGGGTACCCTGTAGAATCCCTGTAGATCCCTTTAAAGGGACCCTGAAAGTAACCCTACTATTATCCCCCAAAAGTGTAAAGTGTATCCACTCAGCTACTAGTGACTAGAGTGGATTCCTCCGAGGATCTTGCAGGGCTCTTGAGAAGGGCTACCATATGGGTTCTGTAGGGGCTTTAGGGGGCCTGTGTAATAGTTTGAATAGGTAGTATAACCTTACTCCCCCTATAAGCCACAGAAATACAAGGTTAAACTTTCCGATTCCTACGAAACTATAAGAACCCAAAAAGTTTAAAGGTTGGGTATTGGGGATCTAAGTAGCCATATCCAGTCGGCGGGTTCCATTGTCTTTAGAGATCCGCGTTCTTCAGCGAATTAAACTGCCCATCATCCTCCAAAAGCCACCCTTCACACCCTATAAATCCCATAAAGCCTTCCCCTAAACCCGAAAACCATATAAGGCCTTGAGATGCCTTAAGTATGGTGACGTCAAGCAAGTTCCTCAACTTAGGGCATGGGTTAGGCTTCTGTAGGATTTCGGGTCAGGTGTGTAAGGCTTAAAAGTAGATTACATTACAAAGCTTAAGGCTTAGGGTGCAGGGTTTAGGGCCTTCAAAGCCGAAGTCTTCCTCAACCTGAAACCCCGAACTCTAACTTCCTCACGATTATCTTTCTTGCAACCCTACCTGTGATCCAAGAACCTACCACTCACCCATACTCAACTGAACTACGGTTTGAGGTATTTAAGAACCGTGTGGGTTTTTTGTATGGTTTAGGGTTCAGGGTGCTGATTAGGTCTTACGGTTTAGTTTAGGGTAAACTTTGGAAAGGCTGAACCCCCCATCCTACACCCAAAAACCATCGGTCTCAAACTCTAAGCCCTAATGCAGCATCATCTCGCAGCCCAACCCCCAAATGTAAAAAGAGACTATAGCAAGGCCCTAGATCCTAAAGCCTAGAGCCTGTCTTGTTCATTAAGGCCCCTTTACCTCATTGCCGAGGACCTCGACTCCTCCGCTGTCTCGCCCTCCGTTTGGGGGGCGAAGCAGGCGTCATCTGTTCCTTGTCCTCCTCCGCGAGAGCCCTGGCGTTTCGAGCACGCTGTATTTAGGGAGGTAGGGGGTGTAGGGTTCCGGGTTCTGGGTTTAGGGTTTAGGGGTTTAGGGTCCTACTTGGAGGTTCATGGTCATAAGAGGGGTTATAAGTAAGGTGAACTTTACTTATGACCCGTATTTCGGGCCTGTATTAGGGACTTTTCGCCCTACTGCAAACTACCCATATAGGGGCTTTGGGACTTGGGGGTTTGAGGGTTTCCTGCTCTAGGATTTGGGCCGATCTGCGGGATAAGGCTCACCCTAAACCTATACTGACTTAGACCCCCAGCAACAATTATAATTTTAGCTGTTTCTTCGGGTTTCTAGGAGCCAAATACTAAAATTTGCTTCTCCGATAAGCTCTCAGGCTCAATGCAATCTTAGTCGCTGAGTTCATAAGCCGCAAAAAGTGTACACTTTTAGTTTTAAAGTGGGTAGTATTATCCCAAAAAGTGTAAAGTGTATCCTACGAAGTCTATAGCATTTGGGGGGTTCAGGGGGTAAGGTCTACAGGGTTCGGGGCTTACGATCACAGGAGAAAGAACGTGTAACGGGGATTTTAAAACCCATCCCCAGAGAGCCCAATACCCCTTAGTTGAGGAATAAATCTTAAATTATAAGTGCCTTGACATTATGACATCATGGTTTAAGGTATATTCCTTAATTAAGGGGTATTGGGCTCTCTGCGTCTAAACCAGACCTTAAGCCCTGAACCTCGAACCCGTGCCAGAAACCCGGGACCGTGTGAGGTTTGGAGTTTAAGGTTTAGGGGTTGTAATGTGCAGGTAGGGTTTTTTGTTGGGTTCTTGGTAAAGTGTATCCACTCAGCTCCGAAGCAATCGAGGCCCAACACCCCAAAGCCTTAAGCGTCTGAAGCCTTGAACTCCGAAGCTGGCGGCAATCGTAATAATTGGTGGTTCAGGGTGTAGGGGTTCAGGGGTTCAGGGGTTTTGGGTTTAGGGGTTTAGGGTTTTAGGGTTTAGGAGTTTAAGGTTTTAGGGGTTTAGGGTTTAGGGTTTAGGGGTTTAAGGTTTAGGGTTTAGGGGTTTAGGGTTTAGGGGTTTAGGGGTTTAGGGGTTTAGAGTTTAGGGTGCAGGGTTGGGGTATCAGACAAACTTGTGAGGCTGTACCAGGATACGCATTCCGAAAACGAGCTCCAGTACGACCACTCATCGTCTCATCGTCGGCAGCTCTATATCGAGCTCAAACCACAGCGGCTAGAAGGTCGGGTAGGGAGCGACTCCTAACACCGTAAACTCTCAACCCTAAGCCCGAACGCCAAAACCCTCCATGTGCAGGCGAAGTCCGGCGGGGCTAACATGTCTGACGGAAGCTGGATGGAGGCTGTAAAGCTTAAGGTTGACAAGATGCCACCGCCCAAGGGTTCTGCATACGTGAGGTGACGAGACGCGCATGTTGCATAGGCGTATATACCCGATCCCGTCGGTGCCGCCAGCCACTTTCCTTTATAATGCAGCTGCTTGGAAGTTCATGGGTAGTTATAAGTGGAGTTATAAGTAGGGTAACTCTAATTATAACCCATATTAAGGGACCTATAACCCCACTTAGCTACCCCTAAACCCTATAAAGCCCTATAAAGCCCTATAGAACCCTATAACCCCACTTATGGGGCCTCTAGAGGCCAGGATTGCAGCCCACTTGCGTAGTTGCCACATCTGTGAACTCAATGCAGTTCCGGCCCATGAGCTGGTTTTACCGTATGCCAGGACCCTCCCAAGGCCCGTTTAATGGAGCCCTTATGGTCCTTCATAGTGCGTATTCAGGGTATATTAGAGGGTAGTTGGGGGGTCTAGGAAGGCTTCAATCCTGAAGGTTCCGGGGTTTAGGATTCAGGGCTTTTAGGGAACCCTAAACCCCCTTCATAGATCCCTTATGGGACCCCTTATAGATCCCTTAAAAGGAGCCCATAGGGCTTTTAAGATTGAGGCTTTCGGGTGGGTGTTTAGGGTCCAGGGGCGCAGGCTTCTGGCACTGTCGCAGGGTTTGGGGTTTAGGGTTTAGGGTTGAGGGTTTAGGGTTTGAGGTTTGAGGTTTAGGGTTTGGGGTTTAGGGTTTAGGGTTAAGCAAATACAGCTTTCCGAACGAGCTCCGTGATATGACAGCTTCTGGCTGCGTTGAGGCTTGGTCACACTTCAAGGCCTATAAATCCTTTACACCACCCCAATCATAGAGCCTCAACACCCAAGAACCTAAACCGTAAACGAACAAAGTATTGAATCTCAACCCTAAACCCTAAACCGCACTCCTAGTCCAAACTGGTTTCGGGCTTAACATCCGTGGTCAAACCCCAAGACACCTAAGACAAGAAAGTCTGGGGCTTAGGGTGTATATTGTACTACATTAGAAATAACGGACCCCCCAAACCCTATTCTAATTATTAAGGCCCTTATACTACAGTGCCCTTATAGATCCCTGCATGGTAGCCCCGATAGACCCCTTTGAAAGAGAACCCCATTCTAATTATTAAGGCCCTTACATTACGCCTCGGCGTCACCAGCGGCGGAGGGATCGGCAGAGATGACAAGGCATCCTCGGGGGGCTGCTGGGATTTAGTGAGCGTTGTGCCTTAACCCAGAGGCTCCAAAACCCCTTAATTGTGGAATATACCTTAAACTACAATCGGAACCCTCATATGATTTAAGGTATACTCCCTAATTAATAGAAGCCACTTACAGGTGGGTAGTTCTTCTTCCATAGTACTCCCATAAGATCCCCTTTACCTTATAGGAGTGGTATGGGAGGCTTATGGGAAACTACCCACCTAATAACTACACACCTGTAAATGGCTTAGAATTAAGGGGTATTGGAGTTTTCTGGGAGGGCTTTGGCTTTAGGCTTTGGCTTTGAAAGTTTAGGGTTTAGAGTGTACTTGGAGGGTTGGGGGACTTAGTAACTGGTTATTTTAGGGACTTATAAGTACCATACCCCCTTTTAGGGTACTTATAAGTACCTACTTACTAAGTCCCCCGATCCTTCAAGTAGGGTTCATGGTTTAGGGCTTAGGAATTTGCGGGTTTGCAGGCTCAGGGCTACGGGGTTTGGGCAGTGGGTTTTGAGGCTTCGGGTTTAGGGTGTAGGATTCAGACGTGAGGGTTTAGGGTTCAGACTTCAGGGGTTTGGGGTTTGGGCTTGATGGCTTCGGGTTTAAGGCTCAGGTCCTTGCGGCTTCGAGAGTTCTGCTAGCCCAGAACTTCCTGTGCCAGAATATAGCCTAAGTCCTACCTCGACCCCAAACAACCCACCTTTTCAGGACTTAGATCAAGAAATTGAAATAAGAAGCCCTACAAAGGAAGGTCCTTTTGGACCCTGCCTGCCTACCTACCTACAGGCACACATGCGCTGCATGCCTGTCCTAGACATAAACTCGAAAACAGACATGGGCAGTTCTCTAACTTAGGGGTCCCTCTTTAGATCCCGAGCTTTGTACGGCATCCTTATAAAAGGGACCCGAATTTAGAGAACTACCCACAGGAACCCGAACTCTAAACCCTAAACCCTAAACCCTAAACCCTTAAACTCTTAAACCTTAAACCCTTTATAAACCCTGAAACCTCTAAACCCTAAACCCCTAAACCCCTAAACCCTAAATCCCCCTTAAACCTTGAACTCTAAACCCTAAACCCTAAACCCTTTAGCCCTTAAACCTTAAACCCTAAACCCTGCAACCTCAGGATGCCTCATCGAGACCCTCCAGCCGCGGCGGAGGGCGCTGACCTGGATCCTCGAACAGCACGGGTTCCACGCGCAGGGGTGGAGCTTTAGGGCTTAGGGCTTCGGGGTTTAGGACTTACTTGGAGGGTCGGGGGACTTAGTAAGTAGGTAGTAAGTAGACTTATAAGTACCCTAAAAGGGACCCTAATTGGGGTTATGGTACTTATAAGTCCCTAAAACAACCAGTTACTAAGTCCCCTAAAGACCCTCCAAGTATGCGAGGCCGTTTAAGGCTATCGGGCGAGCCTACAGCCTGATCTGCAGATCCACAATACCCTACAGTAGAAGCCAGAAAGTTGGAACATGGCTTTAGGAGGATTAGTGCTAGGATCCCTTATACTTTACCTTAAGGGCATGAGGATAACGATGTTCCAACTTTCTGGCTTCTACTGTACAGTAAGCCCCATAAAGTTGGAAACCGGATTAAGGCCAAATAGTGCTGGGATTCCCTATGCATTACTCTTAAGGATTGAGGCTATGGGGTTTCCAACTTTTGANGTACATACGCACCTGGACCCGGTCGACTTGGCGTGAAGCCTCGTGCCGTGTCTTCCAGGTCTGCTACCATCCTGACGATCTGCCCGACTCAGGGTGTTTAGGGTTTTGGTCTGGGACAACCTCAGGTCCCAAGCCGCACATCGCAAAAGCTCTGGAAGCAAAAGCTATCCTTGGGGGTGTGCAAAACGCGAAAGCTTTCAAACCATGAACACTGCGAATGGCATCCCCTCAACAAAAAACGCTTCACCCTAAAACTCAACCCTAAACCCTAATCTAGATCCTAAACCCTACCACCAACTCCTAAACACTCCGGCGCTTGACTAAATCGCTCAATTCATGTTGGCCCCAGAGGACTACCAGCTGGGGCTTTAAGGTTTCGGGTTTGGGGCTTAGGTTTTAGGTTATAGGGTTTAGGGTTTAGGCTTTGGGGTTTGGGGTTTAGGTTTAGGTTTTGGGGTTTAGGGCTTAGGGCCTTAATTAGGGCTTTGGGTTTAGAGCTCCAGGCCCATCTGCATTGGGGTTGGGGTTTCGCAGCTTAGGGTTTAGGGCCCAGCGTTCAAGGTGCCGCCACACAGAAGACAAGCAAACTGACAATCAAGTGTAAGTTCTTGGGCCGGGAATCAACACTGCTCCCCATGCTGCTACTAACAGGCAATAAGAAGACACAAGCTTACACGAACAGAAGGTTCAATGTTTGGGGTTCAAGGTGTGGGTTCTAGGGTTTGGGATTGAACTAGGACTCAGGATTTAGGGTGCTGAGCACGATCTTGACATGATGCCAATACGGCGTGCATAACGGATGATGCAAACACGCAACACAACAAAGCATGACCTCAAGCGTAGCAACACCGTCCAATCAAGCAGCAGCAGCAGCAACAGCAACGAAAAACAGTCACAGCAGCAACATACTGCCAGTATGTTATTAGGTCCCAAAAGACCTTTCTTAGTATGGTTTTAGGGACCTAATTTCATACTGGTAGTATATGTGGAGCCTCTGGGCAAAGCCCTATATATTCCTGCTGATCATGAAAGGGCCGTTGGGGTTTCGGGTTTAGGTTTTAGGGCCGTTGGCTTCGGGCGTTTCATTCTTTAGGGTTTGGGTCTTAGGGTTTAGGGTTTAGGGTTTAGGGTTTGGGTCTTAGGATTTGGGTTTTAGGGTTTGGAGTATAGGGTTTGTGCGTGATATAGTACAGTCTCACACCTGAGCCGCAAAACACCAAAGCCTCTCAGAACTAAACCCTAAACCCTAAACCCCAAACCCTAAACCCCAGAAACCCAAACAACCTCAAACCCCAAATCCTCAACTCGTTTTGCAACCCTTCTAGCAAGCCTCAAAGAACCGTGTCAAAAGAAACCCGTAGAGTAACCTTGAAACGCGAAAATCCGGACACATCCTTAACCCAAAACTCGGAGTCCTTACAGGAATCCTTCAAGGAGTCCTTTAATCTAAACCTTAAACCCCAAACTCTTACCGGAAGCCTTATAAAGGAACCCTTGAAGGAGCCCTTCAAGGAGCCTTTAACAGGAGCTCTTAAAAGGGAACCTTAAACCCTAAAGCCTTACAGGATCCCTTATTTTGGAGCCTGAAAGTTCTCCATGTGGAGATAGAGGTAGACCTTGGTTGCCCAGTCTTGTTGCGTCTAGGGCTTAGGGTTCAGAGCTGCCCAAAAAACAGCAGGAAAAAAAAGCCCTTGAACTGTGGACAATGTACCCCTGAACCCTCCGGGTCTTGAAGGTCCATGGGTAGTAGTCATACGTAGGGTAACCAGCCAGAACCTCCAAGTAAGTGATGGGTGTGACGGTGTAACATCTGAAACTGTGGGGTTTCGGATCCACAGATAAACCCTAAGAATACAAGAAGGCTCAACACGCTGGACCCTAAGCACAAAAACAGCTCAGACCTAAACCCTAAACCGAGCTGTGCCAAACTCGGTTAAGGAAACCCTTAACTGACCACTATAACACGCTTTTTTGGAAACCCTGAACCCTAAACCCTAAAAAGCCTTTTAACGAAACCCTTAATTCTATAAAACACCTTTTTGGAAAACCCTGAGCCCTAAACACCCTCAACCCTAAACCCTAAACCCCTAAAAGCCCAAACCATCCCGAACCCCATATCCCCAAAGCCCGCCTTTTGGAAACTCCTAAACCCCACAACCTCAAAGCCCTCACCCTCAAACCTCAAAGCCCTCGCCCTAAACCCCCAAAAACCCTAACCCTAAACCCCCGAAAACCCTAACCCTAAACCCCCAAAAACCCTGACCCTAAACCCCCAAAAACCCTGACCCTAAACCCTCAAAGACCTAACCCTAAACCCTCAAAGCCCTACCCCTCAACCCTCAAAGCCCTAACCCTAAACCCTCAAAGACCTAACCCTCAACCCTCAAAGCCCTCACTCTAAACCCTCAAAGACGTTACAAAACTGCTGAGTTTCTCGGTTTCCTCTGAGTGACGGGATCGTCGGAGCCGCTCCGATCGAAGGGCGAACTAACCGTCGCGGACCTGGATGGGGCCTTTAGGGGTTTAAGGGTTTAGGGGTGTAGGGGTTTAAGGTTTAGGGGTTTTAAGGGTGTAGGGGTTTCAGGGTTGGGTTTCGGGGTTCAGGGTTTTAAGTGTTTAGGGGTTTGAGGGTTTAGGGATCCGGTCGAAGAGCTTACTTAAGGGACCGCGGGACTTGGTAACTAGGGTTGTAGAGTAGTAGTTATAACCACGACTACTTATGACCACAATCAATGCATTTTTGACCACACTTCTCAATTCCGTCCCATGGTCCTCGAAGTGCGGAGTAGTTTGCAGTTTCTAAGGGTTCAGGGGATTGGGATTTAGGGCTGAGGGTGCGCTTGTGTGGGGTCTGGTCCTAAACCCTGATGGAGATGAATATTCAGAAAAAATAAGTTTAGGGTTTAGGGTTTAGGGTTGGTGTAGTCCAATGGTGCATGTTCTCACTCGAAGAGCGAGTCCGCTGTTGAATAATTAGAAGAGGGTTTTGGGGTATGTATATATATATATACTATGTTATGGTTAAAATAAGGAACCCCTCAAGGAATAATACTACCCATTAACTACTCCCAACCCTTTAAAAACCTTTATAGAACCTCGTAAACCCTGATAGAACCCTTCCAGATCCGCTATAGTACCCTTGCAGAGCCTCACACAAAAAAAAAACTCACAAAAATCAACAGAGACCTTGCAGAAGCCGTATAGTACCCAATAAACCGTCATAGAACTTCTCTCTTCTTCAACAACCGGGCCCCAAAATGTTCAAACTTTCTAAGATAGAGCTAATATATAAGGCCGCTCACTATCTAAGACCTTTTATTTATGATAGACCCTAAACCCTAAACCCTGAACCCTAAACCCTAAACCGATAGACCCCCGACAAAGCCCAGCCTCGCGCGGACGTGCCGCCGGGATTCCCCGGGTACCCGGATCATCACGGGAGGCAAGGCCTGCAAGGAAAGGGCTGCAACAAGGCAGGTGGGGGTCCCGGTTTAGGGTTTAGGGTTTAGGGTTTAGGGTTTAGGCAGGTGGGGGTAATCCCAATAAGGGTCCCTATATCAAAGATCGTTGATCCTACCTTCATCCCACCTTTTGAACCAGGGTCGAGTTGTTACTACGAAATCCTTTAAGGGTTCTTTACTCGGTTTAGGATGTGGGGTTTAGGATTTAGGGCTTCAGGGTTTAGGGTGCAGGGAGTTCTAAATTAAACTGCGAACACTTACCATCGCTTCTGTTATAATGGCTTCCGTTACTCTGGAAAAAAGAGGAATGTTGCAGGTAATATGAGCCCCATGAATGTGCAAAACAGAAAGCAAAAACCTGTATCTGGAAGTTGACGCTGCAAGTGCGGGACCTCGTCACCCTAATACCTAACTCTACGGTTGAGACTTCCATCTGTAGAAGTATTGCAGCAAACTGCTCAGTTTTATGTTATCTCTCTGAGATGAGAACTTTTGGTGTTTAGGGATTAGGATTTTTGTCAAGGGCTTAGTGTGCAGTTTAGGGTATAAGAGTTTAGGGATTCGGGCGTCTTCGCAGCACGGTAACTCAGTTCATTCGTCAGTATTCACATGGCTGGGAACCGCAGGTGGACCGTCAATGCACAGAATGTTGTGAACTCGCATACTGCCATGCCCTAGCCGGCTGTACTCCGCACAAGTGCAGCGCACGGCGTCTCTTGGGCGCCCCGCCCCCGCAATAAGAAGAACACGGCCACAAAGGAGGTCAACAATATGCTCTCAAAAGCTCTTCCGCACGAAGCGCGGGCTGAACCTGCGCAGGAAGAAGAGTGCCCGCCTCCGGCCTCCAGCCAGCACAAACCTCAAGTAATGTAGGAACCTGATTAAGAAACCCTGGGCCTATAACCCCAAAATAGTAGGATTCATATAAGGAAGAACCCGAATAAAGGCCCAAGGTTTCTTAATCAGGTTCCTACATTATTATAGTAGCCTTATAGATCCCTGAGAGTAACCCTCATAGACCCCTTTGAAAGGAACCCCAATAAAGGCCCATCTTCAATCAGTCTGTTGGAGTTCCGGCGATAACTCCAACGTCGTGAGGGTCCAGGGTTTAAGGGTTTAGGGGTTTAGGGGTTTAGGGGTTTAGGGGTTTAGGGGTTTAGGGGTTTAGGGGTTGAGGGGTTGAGGGGTTGAGGGGTTGAGGGGTTGAGGGGTTGANTCGAGTTGTAGGCTTCTAGGGCTCTAGGGTTTAGGGTTCTACAGTTTAGGGTTTTAGGGTTCCAGGTTTCTAGGGTTTAGGGGTTTAGGGGTTTAGGGGTTCAGGGGTTTACGGGTTTAGGGGTTTAGGGGTTTAGGGTTTTAGGGCTTTCATAATTTCAGCAGCGTTTTTGGTAAGTATAGGGCTTTCATAATTTCAACGGCGTTTTTGGTAAGTATAGGGCTTTCATAATTTCAACGGCGTTTTTGGGTAGTATAGGGCTTTCATAATTTCAACGGCGTTTGTGGTAAGTATAGGGCTTTCATAATTTCAACGGCGTTTTTGGTAAGTATAGGGCTTTCATAATTTCAACGGCGTTTTTGGTAAGTATAGGACTTTCATAATTTCAACGGCGTTGTTGGGTAGTATAGGGCTTTCATAATTTCAACAGCGTTTTTGGGGTAGTATAGGGCTTTCATAATCTCAACGGTTAGATTGAACAAAAGGGACGACAAGAGGATACTACTAGTAAACCGAATCATTCGACCCCGGTATTAGTTTCGAGGTTTAGGGGTTCCTAAACCCTGAACTTTATACCCCCAAACCTCTAAGCCCCTAAACCCTAAACCTCAAACCCTAACAGCCCGAAAGCCTTGAACTTGAGCTCAGGACTGGGGTTTCATAGTATAACTCTAAACCTTCTAGACCCCCTATAAACCCCAAGCCCTTCAGAAGCCGTAAACCCTAAACCCTCTACAAAGTAAACCATCTTAGCCGCCGTTAGAACCGGAACAAAACTAATATTCTTTATGATAACTCCTAAGAGCAGTAAAGTCATAGTATGAGCCCTGCGCCTGTTGAGGCTTGGCTTGGTCCGTTGCAACAAGCTGGCCGTAGTCGCGCAGCACGGCCTCAAAAAGAGCAGAAAGCTTAAGAAGAGGAGGGTTTAAAGGGTTTAGGGGTTTAGGGTTGGGGGCTTGAGTTTAGGGTTTAGTAGGGTTTGATGCCCTATAAACCCTAAATCCGAAGACCTTGCTTGTGGGAGGTCGGAAGGCATCTTCCTAACACCTATAAGTGCTTTATTTCTCATTTCTCATTTCGGTCTTTGAACGCTCCCGCACGGCTGTGAAGAAGCGAAAGAACAAGCGGCGCGTAAGGACTTGGTCTTTCACAAGTCTTCGGCCTCTGTTCTTGGGATGTTGACGAGCACCTCATTCACGTAATAAATACATGCCTGGAGAGTACCAACGTCAGCATTCAGATCGAAGAGGAACTGCAGCAGCTCCTGGGAGGACGTAGAAGGCCTTCGAGTTGCCAGCAAGGCTTTTCTTCCCTGACGGGTTCCACTACAGTCGCACAGAGCGTGTGAAACTGATACAAGCGCACCACCGCACCAAGGGCAAATATCCCGGAAGGTGGGGCCAGTGGGCGTCACTTGTGAGGGTGGCCAGCGACCCGAACAACGAACCCACAACCAACTGCGCACCGAGCTGAGCGTATGCGGCCCCAGGTCCACCAAAGCGAGCGTCCAAGGGAGAGCTCCAGTTTTGACAGGCAGTTGTTCAAAACTGAGAGCAAAGCCTTCACAGTGTGCCCCCAGCAGTCCACGACGATAGTGCTCATCATAAGCCGAAAGGATTGGTGCAACTACCTGTTTCCTGTACTGTTTGACCAGTTGCTTCCGAAAGGCAGGGACAATCTTTGCTTCCCTCACCAACGGGGGTGGTCTGAAATGGGCAAAATCCAGCCAAAGCATCGCAGACGCTGTAAGTGCTGGTGAATCTCCGAAACCCATGTTGGAAAAGTTACTTCGGAAGCAGCATGCAACATGACAGCTGCTGGGTGGTCATCCGGCAAACACTGGAGTCTGGCCAGAGTGGCTATAGCGAAGTCNATCTCCGAAACCCATGTTGGAAAAGTTACTTCGGAAGCAGCATGCAACATGACAGCTGCTGGGTGGTCATCCGGCAAACACTGGAGTCTGGCCAGAGTGGCTATAGCGAAGTCCAGCACACGAGTTCCCAACCGAGATGTCCACCCTATCTGAATGCAAGGCAAGCCCACCTTCAAGCTAATGCTGGAGTTGCATCCCAAGATTTCCAGAGCCCACTTATGCTGTACAGAGTTCAACACAACCTCAAAATTAGGAGCCAAAACCAAAAAGGGGGCCCTAAAAGTAACAATAGATTCAATGCGGGAGGGAACCTCATCAGCAATTACTGGCAAAGGAACACCTGCACAAGAAGCTGCAGTGCAGAACTCCGACAGAGCGCTGCTTGCATGAGCCACCACCGCGGATAACATAGGCTCCATACTAAGCTGATCATCGATTAGGAAACCCAGACAGTTGTGAGCCGAAGCCAAGTCGCATCCGATGACTTCGAATGAAGGCGGCGGGCTACCATACATGGCCATAGCTGTTGTTTTACCGGGTTTGCGATTGATCTTGCTCCCAGACGATGCAGCAAAAGCTTCGCATGCCGAAGTCTTGCTGTCGCCAATTACAGCGGCTAAGGCTCCAACACTGGGGCACGGCATCGTCGCATCATCAATATACTGAAGGGGGCCAATAGAAAACCTGCCTAAACAATCAATAACTAAAAGACGGTCAGCGAGCTTAGGAATTTTACACAACCAGGAGATGGCCATCTTGAGGCTAGCGGCCCAAGGAGGGGAATCGCCCTCATAGCAACCTTGGATGGAACTGATGGCTTTGCGCCAAGTGTCTGCAGATGATGGTTCAGCGTCCAGCGACAATGCTGGAGATACAGCATCTGCTTGCACGAGTGCCTGGTGCGCGAAAGGCGGCCACAATGCACACGTGCCATGTGGAAGTGCCCTTTTCATGGCGTCACCCAGGTCTACTGCGAAGGCGTTGAATAAAAATGATGAAAAACGACGGCCCTGAGCAGTACCTTGTCCAAGCGAAAACACTGGAGACAGATGCCCATGCAAGCACACTACCTGTTTATCCATGTCAAGGATATCATCCATCAGCAACCAGCAGCACCCTGCAACCCCTGCTCTGGAAATATTGAGCAACATCGTGGGAATGTCTGCCAAATCAAACGCCGCTTGCAGGTCAGCGATGGCCAAGTATGTGGGGGCACCTTATGCCCGACGCAGCTGGCACAACAGCACTATTGCCAAAATTGCTGAAGCAGGGTCACTTCGGCCACCCAGCTGGCCCGGACCACAAAAAGATTCAATAAGACCCTTATTTAAGCGAACCCAAACCGCATCAAGAACCTGAGCTATGTCAGACCCAAAGGAAACCGGGCGCAGGTTCTCCAAGCGGCGAACTACGGCTGGACCACACTTACGAATGGGACACATCATTCGGAGAGACCAAAACGAAGAGGTGAGACCAACCCAAAAGGCCAGGTTAACCAACAGTCCTGTGGTAGCTCGGCCCTGCGGGCACTCTGCCTTCAGAGCAGCTGCTGTGCCATGCAACCACCGCGTTGACGGCTTCAAGGAATCCAAAATTTCATTGACAACTTCATCTGGTACAAAAACAGAAGATAATAAATGCCTTTGATCAGTGCCAGCTCTCTCGGCTAGCACGGATCTTGGAAATTGCTGCCAAGGCACGGCTTGAGTCAGAAGTGACTCCAGCCCCACATGAACCCACCTTGTCCTGCAAGTCACGCATGACTACGGAAGCCATCTCATGAGATTGCATTAGCAATCCTGTCTCAGGACAGACCAACATCACGTCTGAGCACGCGGACAAGGATTTAGAAATCCACTGTTTAGCCTTATTAGGATCAGCTTCCCTTAACCGCAAAAAACGAAATGTAGCTTTTTGTTGTTCATGCCAGGAAAGTTGGCACACAGCATGCTTGAACCCTTCATAGGATTCAAAACGGTCAGGCCGCAAAACTTGTGATGAAGGCGATGTTTGCAATGAAGGTTTGGAAACAATCACAGCAATCACACAATGCCCTGCTAAAACGTAAAGAAAATCCCTCGTCCAAGCAGCCGCGTCAATGACATTCCGTCGCAAGGCCTTTGACGCACTGCCTCCCAACTGGCTTGGACGAAGAGCACCATCATCAAGCAGTTCGCGCACTACTGAGCATAGCAATTCCAATTCGGAAGACACCGCGTGGAGGGCATCATCCCACACGGATTGTGTACTCCACATCACGCGGCCCAGTTGACAATGGTTATCATGTACTAGACTAAGGAAAGAAAATTCCACAAAACTGGGAAATGATCGGATTCACCAACACGGTGCCGTCCAGTATAGCACGTGCAATGCAGGTTGTGGTTTGCAAGCACTACATCAATGATTGATCCGGAGCAATGTGTTGGCATGCCATCATTGATGATTCTGAAACCTGCATGAACACAGGCTTGCTGTATTCTGCGGTCAGCTGGTCTCTGCTTGCAATGCAGACAAGAGCATCGGCTGTTATGCACCAAGAGCCCAGAGAAATGCACATTCCCATCAGCAAGCAATAAAACTTCGGCATTAGCATCATTGCGACACAATTCTGAAGCGTAATCTAAGACGGTGCCCAAGGTGTCCTCGTCACCCCCTTGTCCAGCATAAAATCCGCCCAGGTGAAGCCGCAGCCCGGACTTGCAGTGAACATCTAAAAACAGAATACGACCTCCAGAAATAACCGAATCCAGTTCAACCCTGTCAAAAAATTTCAAGCAGAACAAACGCCCCAATGGTATCCCAGCCAGCAGATCGATCTCCAAGCCAAGCGTAAGGAAAATTTCTAGGCAAAGCAACTCCTTGCTCCAACCTCGCTCCAGGCAGGAAGCAAATCTGCACATTATGGTCTTGGAGTTCAGCTGCAATATCCCAAAGGCGCCATTCAAGAAGCGTCTCTGTGGAAAGCGCCATGAGGCCTGAGCGACCTGGGTTGAATACTGCTACTTTGAGATTGCTTTCCGCAGGGATCGCGGCTGCAGTGCTATGTGCCGATTGTCGTGGAACAACTCCTCCTGCATACGGTGAAACGATGTCACCTGGTGTGGTCCTAACAGAAACTAACGGCAAGATAAAATGCTTGATCATCTGGACGCAATCCGCCAGATATCGGCCGATCCGGATTGGACGCGAAGTGTTGGGGTGCTTCCAACTACCCGCAGCATGAGGTGCTGACTCCAACAATGCTGTTACGTCCTTCACGAAGGCCATTCGCTCAAGTCTGCTTGGGCTTCCATTCCACCAGTCACTGACAAGACTGCGCAAGTTGCCAGCATCAAAATGCCAGGATGACGCCATGCGGAAGGATGTAATGAATCGGTAACGAAAAAACCCTGAAATATCTCGAGCAGCCTCTCTGGAAGATGCGACCAGTGGACGTCGGCACACCAAAAATTCACGGCTCATGCAGGAAGCTGGATGTGCAGGGGCAGCAAAAAGCAACAACGACGACACCACCACCACCACCACCACAACCACCACCACCACCACACCACCACCACAACAACGACAACGACAACAAAACAAAAAACAGCAGCAACCACACAGCAGCAACAGCAACAACAACCACAACAACAACAACAGCAGCAGCAACAAAGGCAGCACCAACAAAAGCAGCAACAACAACAACAGCAGCAACGGCAGCAGCAACAGCCGCAGAAAAAAGAACAACAAGAGCAGGAGCAGCCGCAACGACGACAACAAGAAGAAGACACCCAACACCACCAAGACCAACAACAGCAAAGCCAAAACAACCACCACCAACACCACACCACACCACCACACCACCACACCACACCACACCACCACCACACCCACCACCACCACCACCACAACCACAACCACAACCACAACCACAACCACCACAAAACCAAAAAACAAAAAAAAGAAAAACACACACAGCAGACAGCGCAAAACAAAACACGCAAAAACAACAGACAACAGCAAACAACAACACAACAGCAACAACAACAACAACAACAGCAACAACAACAACCACAACAACCACAAGAACAAGAACAAGAACAAGAACAACCACAACAAGAACAACAGCAGCAGCAACGACAACAGCAAAACCAGCAGCAGCAACAACAACAACAACAACAACACCAGCAGCAGCAACAACAACAACAGCAGCAACAACAACAACAACAACAGCAACAACAGCAACCACAACCACAACCACGACCACAACCACGACCCCAGCAACAACAACACCAGCAGCAACAACAACCACGGCAGCAGCAGCGACAACAACAACAACAAAAGCAACAACAACAACAACCACAACAAAAGCCGCAGCAACAACAACAACACCAAAAGCAACCACAACCGCAACCACCACCACCACCACCACCAAAACCAGAACCACCACCACCAGCGACAACAGCGCAGCCACCACAGCCACCACAACAACACAAAGCACCAGCACCACGAACCACACAACACCAGCACCAGCACCAGCCCCAGCTCAACACCAACCCCAACCCCAACGCCAACACCAAAACCAACACAACAACAAAAACGACAACAACAACAACAACAACCACAACAACACAACCACCACCGCAACCACAGCAACAACAACAAGAAAAAACCAAGAACAAAAACAACAACAACGACAACAACGACAACAACATCAACAAGTACAAGAACAAGAACAAGAACAAGAACAAGAACCAGAACCAGAACCAGAACAAGAACAAGAACAAGAACAAGAACAAGAAGAAGAAGAAGAACAAGCACAAGCAACAACAAACAACAACAAACAACAACAAACAACAACCACAACGACAACACAACAGGAACAAAACAACAACCACGAAACCAGCACCAGAAACAAACAACCACAACGACAACAACAACCACAACAAACGACGATCACAAGCACATGATGCGTTCAAAATTTGTCCTCACACCAGAAGTCGCTTCCCGGTCACCAGCGAAATACCGGCGTCAATTACGAGGAGATTTGGATGCAAGGTGAAGCATGGAATTACATAATTAACGCCCAGCGACATAAAGAATCGCAAGGGTAGCATGTCAAACTCGCTAAGTCATGTGCAGCAGTCTACCTACGGGGCCTCACGCCACCCATCCTCCTGGGAACGTCGCAGCATATCCACAATGCTAAGCGGCGCTGATGAAACATCACGAGCCACTGCAGGATTTGAAGCAACAACGCTTGAGGGATTACCCACAAAGGCTAGCATAAGCTCAAGGTTTGCACTGATTGCCGCGCGTCTACCCTTTGCAGTGACGATTGACCGCTTCAATCTGCACTGAAAGCTAACCTTCTGTTCCTTCGGAGCAATACCAAAAGTAACTAACAAACAAGGTTGAAAGTTATCGCCAGCAAGGGCTGCCCAACGAACTTGCTTAGGCGCAGTGGGCACCCCCGCCCTCGTCATCTGATCAATGTGGATGCCCATGTTCTTGAACTTCGTGTGAAAAGAATCAATTGTGGACATGTTGTTCGGGAGGAATGTAAGCGATAACGATGTGTTTGCCGTGCCTGGAATAACAGCAATCTGTGCTGAGACATTCTTGACTGCCTTGCTGAGAGCATCTGGGTCCGTGAGTTGCACTGCAGATAGGATGGGCCCTCGACTGCCCGAAACCACCGAACGCACCGGTGTCGCAACTGGGTTGAGAACTGATTCAGGATCAGTAGCTGCAGGAGTGGCGCATCTTCCATTCTGCACTGGCCGATTGTCCAAAACATTCCACTTCGGTCTATGCGTGAAATGAGCTTGGGTAGGCGCTGGTGCTTCGTAAGCATAGGGTGTGGCTCTCACTTTGGGCTTTGGGAGCGACGCACTCTTCTTGTGACAAGAAACGTTGCTGGCATAGATTACCTGTAACAATGCCCTTTCGTCACCAACTACCCATTTACGCAAGCTTAGACCCGCAAACTGGACCAGAACATCTCCTTCAGCATCTACCTCAGTGATAATGCCACACATACCAGCCACTATGTCATCATGATGTCCCACTGCATGGCCGAAGTCATGCAATACGCGTATGTGGTCACCGAAGTTCATAGCCGGTAGGACAGCAACATCCGATCGGAATGGGGTTCTGGACCGCACACGTCGGGTTGCAGCCAACAGCATGGAGCAAACTGGACAACGAGGCAATACCTACACCTAACAAACAGAGCAAAATGCTTGAACCAATCGTGCAACCGGAGAAAGGCCCACCTAATCCCATCACAATACCAAAAAAAAACACACATGTCAAGATTCGTCCGATTTGGCACAAGTTGCACCGCTCACGAGGCATATGATTGTCTTGCTAAATCGCTAGCAGTCCTTTCAACAGTACTCGATGCCAGAGTCCACGGGGCAGGAAACCCCTGACTCCTCTTGTATCCCTGAGGACACAAGCAGAGGCCCAGCCCAGGAGTCGCGGGGCAGGAAACCCCCACCCCCTCTCACCTACTCTATGCAGGAGAGCAGGCATACCGACAAAGCCACATGCTCGATCGCCCAGGACTGTGTGTTTGATTTGACATGTAGTCTCCGGTGAAGCAACCAGTTGACTAGCAATGCCGCGGCCCTGGTCCCCCACCTGCTGAAGCCTCTCGAGCACTGGCGAAGCCATTCGAAAGCAACCCTTCGGTCTCCATGTAGAAACCAAAGAGGTTGAAACAGTGCTGTCTTCAGGCGCTTTCGAATCAAGGCACTTCTATTTGTGGATGCAGTTTGGCAAGATCTGCCCGCATTGCACCGGTTTTGGGTTCACAATCCCAAACGTTCCCAGCAAACAGTTAAAACACAGTCATGCTGGACAAGGCAGGAAGGCAAGGTGAAAGTCACATGTATCGGGTTTCAGCAAGTCCACGGGACAGCACTTCGATTATGGCATCACCGTTGCAACTGCACAGCCGTTTACATCCTGGGCCCATTGTTGACAGCAGCAGTAAGTTCCCCTCACTGACAGGGGCGCCACAATCAACGCAGGTAACCACAGGACTGAGCCAGTACGACAGCAAAGACAACAGCAAGGACCAGACAAAAAGGACAGAACCGACAGGACACTCCCAAGGCCCAACTGCACAGCCGTTGACATCCTGGGCCCATTGTTGAAAGCAGCAGTAAGTTCCCCTCACTGACAGGGGCGCGACAATCAACGCAGGTAACCACAGGACTGAGCCAGTACGACAGCAAAGACAACAGCAAGGACAAGAAGACTGGAGCAAAACGAAAAATCTCTACCTGCATCAGGAGACCGTGTTTTGGGCAGACAAGCCATTCAAACCCGAAACTTTAGAGAGCTTACGGCTTACAACCCGGAACCCTAAACAGTGCCTGCATCTTTAAAGAGCTGGCAGTTGAAGGGCTTTGGCGGATTTCGTGCTCACGGCCTGCCCTAAAGCCCCCAGGAACCCAGAGAGCCCAACACCCCTTAATTGAGGAATGTACCTTAAATTGCAGAGGCCCTAATATTATGGTGTAAGGTATATTCCTTAAACCAAACCCCACCAAAACAAGATACTGTAAAACTATCAAAGGAACCCCAAATCCTAGTTTAAGGTATATTCCCTAATTGAGGTGTATTGGGCTCTCTGGGAACCTCCACTTGGAGGATCGGCGGACTTAGTAAGTAGGTAGTAAGTAGACTTATAAGTACCCTAAAAGGGACCCTAATTGGGGTTATGGTACTTATAAGTCCTTAAAATAACCAGTTACTAAGTCCCCTAAAGACCCTCCANGTAAGTAGGTAGTAAGTAGACTTATAAGTACCCTAAAAGGGACCCTAATTGGGGTTATGGTACTTATAAGTCCTTAAAATAACCAGTTACTAAGTCCCCTAAAGACCCTCCAAGCAAGGAAGGCCCTGGGTCCCGGGAAGCTTGGGTAAGGCTTACCTGAATACAAAATTCTCGATTTAGGGTTTGGGGTTGCTGTTGGTTTAGGGTTTAGGGTTTAGGGTTTAGGGTCTAGGGTTTGGGATTACCGCTACGGTTTAGTGTTTAGGGTTCAGAGTGGCCTGTCGGATTGGCTTCTGTATACTAGTTGAGCTCGGCCAGGGTCATCTTCAGCTTTTCCCCTAAACCCTAAACCCTCAACCTTAGACCCAAAACCCAAAACCCTAAACCCTAAACTTGCGTCACTCCACCAACCCAGCTCTTGTTCAACCTGTGCGGCCTGCTTGGCTGTCTCTCGCCAGCGTTTGCCAGAGAGCACAATACCCCCTAGTTAAGGAATACACCTTAAACCAGAATTTAGGGCTCCTTTTATAGTTTGATAGGGTTTTTGTCGAGTTTGCTTAAGGAAGATACTTTGGACCATATAAAGTTAAGGAATATGCTTTAAACCATATACAGGAAATTTCAGAAAGTTGGAACATGAGTTTAGGAGGATTAGTGCTAGGATCCCGTATACTTTAATCTTAAGGGCACAAAGAGAAGGATGTTCCTGGCTTCTACTATTATAATATTAAGGTCCAAACAATTAACTTAAGGTGTACTCGTTTATTAAAGGGTATTGGGCTCTCTGCGCTGCAGATGGTCGTTCTGCGCCTTCATATTCAGCGGTGCTCGTCCTTGTACACTTGCAGCACATGATCCGGTCTCCTTATCGCTGGTTCTTCGACTCTTAAAGCTGCACCTGAAGGCATGCCTCAGAGATTTTTGAATCCATCTCCTTCTTGTGCTGGCCAGAAATCCATCACCCTAATTTCAAGCCGTCCCTGTAAACGCTAGACCCTAAGTCCTAAACGCCAAACGCTAAACCACCCGTGTGCCCGAAAGAAGCTACCTAAAAAGGCATTTTGCCCCTGCTTTGATACGTGGTAGACATAGACCGTAGACTACTCTCTTCTTCAACAACCGGGCCCTAAAACGGTTTAGGGTTTAGGGTTTAGGGCCTAAGAGTTCAATCTTTCTAAGATAGAGCTAATATATAAGGCCAAAAAGTTTAAAGTTCCCCCGTTGACTATCTAAGACTAAACAAAGCACACGTTTCGCAGCCTCCAACCAGACTCTAGACTGACTCGCGACTTGCAAACCCTAAATCCACATGAAGCCCCCTACAGACCTACAAACTGACAAAGAAACTATAAACCCTCATCCCCTATACAACCCCACCCCTACAGGAACCCTTAAAGAAACTCTGAACCCTAAACCCTAAACCCTAGAACCAGAAGCTTCGCCTCAATCTGCGTCCAGTCCAGAGGCCGTGCAAAGCGCTGCAGGGGGGGACAAATGCGGCTTCGGAGTGGAATGGGTGCTTTAAGGGGTTTAGATTCAGGGTCATTAAGGGCTTTAGGGTTTGGGGTTTAGGGTCATTAAGGGGTTACTCCAAGGATTACTCCTGAATTAAGCAATATCCCTTAAAATATAAAAGGGATCCTACTGTTGTTTAAAAGATATTCCTTAATTGAAAGGTTTTGGAGTCTCTGGGAAGTTTGTTCATGTGTCTCATTGTAGCAAGGCTTGAAAGTTTCGGATTTCGGGGTCTCTTTGCGCCGTTTCGGGATCTCTTTGTATAGCAGGGTATGCAGGGAACCAACAAGGAGGCAGTGCGTGTCTTGGTCAGTATGATGCCCTACATCCTGCACCCCCAAACGCACGGCTTTTGGATTCTGACAGTCAGGACCAGGACAACGCCAACATCAATCAACATCAATCTATGCGAGATGTTCCTTCCGGTTGGAATACCAGCAGCCCAAGCCCTACATTAACAACTTAGCCCTAAACCTAAACCATCTGACAACTCAACCCTAAACCCCTGAACCCTCAACCTAAGCCCCAAACCCTAAGCCGCTAAACCCTGTTTCCCCACTGCATATCTACCCAATCATGAGGTCGTGGCTGCAGATCAGTTCGAGGTGAAGAAGTGTGCATGTTGTAGTATAGCGACTCCTAAAATTAGAGGCCTCTGGGTTATTTTTCACAGGATATTTTGAATCACTCAGGCTGTCTATGTTGGCTCATCTTATCTTCAAGACCTGAACTTCCCTAAAACTTCTGGTTTCGGTTTAGTATATCTCTATTTTTAAGGTTTGGGGTTTAAACTTTATGGTTTTGGGCTTTGGCTATATTCTGACGTTCAAGCTTCCATTGGCCTTGTGGTCTCGAATCTGGCCGATGCTTCGGCAAAATCACGGAGACAGTAGCACTCGGCTTTAGGCTAGTAGGCTCTCAGGCTTTGGTATTTAGGGTTTAGGATGATGTAGGGTTTAGGGTTGAGGGTTTTTAGCGCTTATATAAGGTGTAGGGTTGCGCATCTAGGATTCCGGCGGTTGGAGTTTGGATAAGTAAAAGTCTTCCACATGCACGCGGTGTACTCGGAAGCGCACGTCGCCAATAGTTTCGCTTATGCGCAGACCGTTATCCCCAAACCCCAAACTTAAAACCCTAAACTCTTATCCACAAGATCTAGCCTTAAACCCTAAGCCCTAACATAATATCGGAGCCTTAAAAATTTGAATAGGGTTTTGATCATAATACGGAACCCCAAAGTAGTTTAGGTAATTATTAAGGCCCCTGTATTAGCTCACACTGAACCTAAACCCTAAACCCTAAACCCTGAAGGCACCTTGAGGGTTGGCATACCCATCCGAAACTCTGGCTTGTCGGTCCTTCGCCGGCGCGATGGCTTGGGTTGAGGGTTTAGGGTTTAAGGTCCAGGGTTTAGGGTTTAAGGTCCAGGGTTTAGGGTTTGAGGTCTAGGGTTTAGGGTTTAAGGTCCAGGGTTTAGGGTTTAAGGTCTAGGGTTTAGGGTTTAAGGTCCAGGGTTTAGGGTTTAAGGTCCAGGGTTTAGGGTTTAAGGTCTAGGGTTTAGGGTTTAAGGTCTAGGCTTTAGGATTTAAGGTTTAGGGTTTAGGGTGTGGTGGGCTTGCGCTTTTGTCGGGTTCAGGATTTAGGTTTAGGCATGCATCCATTGCGGAGCGTCCCGAGGCAACTACCTGAGACCCCAAACCCTAAACCCAGGAGAACAGGTAACGGTTGCGGCGCAGCTCGCTTTCCGATCACGACGACAGATGAAATGCCGAAGTATTGTATTACTGGTTCCTGTGACTATAGGTGACTGGCTTAAAAAGTCAGTTTGAACTAGCGCTGGAATGTGTTGTTTTGTGTTGTGTTGAAAGGTGTGTGTGTGTGTGTGTGAGAAAAGTTGACTACTAGAACAAAGTGGCTGATAGACTGGATAAGTCCACCAGCTTCTTCTGTATATAAGAGCACAGGACATTGCTGGATGCAGATTGGCCGCAATGTGAGCTGCTTAGCAACAAGTGATTGGCTGCAAAACGTGGAACCATTCTTCTTTCGTGAAAAGCACAAGCCTCTAATTCCAGTTAATAACGAACCATTGCTTGTTCCACACGAGCCCCAAGGACCCACGTTAGGATCTCGGGTTTAGGGTTTATGGGTTTGCGTGTAGCATGTAGTGTTTAGGGGTAACGGAGCCTTAGGTTCATTGTTTACTTGCTTGAAGTTAAGCCGGGGATCTTGATTAAGGGACCCTGGATCGAGGGAGATGAAAATCTGCACGCCTAGGCCCCACAAGCCAAAAGCCCTTCAACCCTAAACCCACAACCATTAAACCTACAAGCCCTAGTCGCTAAAACCGCAACCCCTAAACCTGAGAAACCCTACTCCTTTAAACCTCAACACCCTAAACCCGTTCACACCTAAAACCCCAAGGCCTTTAAACCCCTCAAACTGGTAAAACCTTGAAGCCCTTCAACCACTACTAAAGACCCCTAAGCTGAAAACGTAATCCCTAGCCTGAAAACCCGAACCCCTTAAACGCTAAACCCGCAACCTATACATCTGCAAACCTCAAACCCTGAAACCCTAACGCCCCAAATCTTTACGCCTTGGAAAGTTCTAAACCCTTAAGACTCTTCACGCCTGAAAACCCGTAGAGCCTTACCTCCTTAAAGAGCCCTTTAACCGACTCAAAACCCTCAAACCCCTAAACCTGTGCAGCACTACAGCCCCTCGCACCTTTAAACCCCAAACCTTCATTCAACCCTCAAACCCCTAAACCCTAAACCCTAAACCCCTACCCCTGTGAAAACCCCTAACAACCCTCCAAGCCCCCCTGCACCCCTAAACCTGTTAAACCCCTAATACCCTCAAGATCCTGAACCACCTTAAACACACCTGTGGAAAACCCTAATCCGGAAAATTCCGGAAAACATCTATTAAAAACACCCTAACCCATAACAAAAAATGCACTAAGAATCAAAATCCCTAAACCCTAAACCCTAACCCCTAACCCATAACAAAAAATGCACTAAGAATCAAAATCCATCACCCTCCGGGCCGAGGCGCTGCCGCACAAAGCAGAGGTGGGCTTCTTCAATGTCAAGGAGCTCCTCAGCCGGGTTTAGGGAGTACAGTTTAGGGTTCATGGATTGGGGATATCCTAGGGTGGGATATCCTAATCCTATTAGTGGTTTCGGGTTCGGGGTCTAGGGGTCTGGGGGTCTAGGTGTTTAGGGTTTAGGGTGTAGGTAGAAGCCAGAAATTTGGAACATTTATACCCTCATGCCCTTAAGGTAAGGTATAAGGGATCCTGGCACCAATCATCCTAAACCAATGTTCCAACTTTCTGGGGTTCATTGTACAGTTTGGGGTTTAGGGTTCATGAATTGGGGATTCAGGTTCAAGGTTTAGGGTTCAGTTCAGGGTTTAGGGTTTAGGGTAAACCCTAAACCCAAAACCTTAAAACCTCTCAAGACCCCCCCCCCCCCAAACACTATAGCTCCAAAGCCCCAGAAACCCCTTAAAACTTAAAACACGCACATACAAACCCGAACCGCCCGAGCCCTTTAAAAACACTTGCACCGTATGCCCCAAACCCCAAAGGCACTTCAAAATTGCTAAAGCCCTGAACCCGTTTAGAGGCACCCGTTGCCTTCGAACCTAGACGAGACAAAGACCTTGAAACCATAACCCTGAACCCTTAAGCCCTAACCCCTGAACCCTTAAACCCCTGAACCAATAAACACCTCAATCCTAAACCCTGAAACCTGAATATCAGACCCTAAGACCCTGGAGACCCAGAGACGTTTAGAGGCGAGGCTCCGTGCTCGTATTGAGCAGTAGAGTCATCTCGGCGAGTTCGTCGTAAAACTCCGCCTGAAGGGTTCAAAGTTTTATTGTTTAGAGAGCGCAAGGCTTTTAGGTTTTAGGGTTTAGGGTGCTCAAGGCTTTTAGGGTTAGGGGTTCTTGAGAGGGCTCCGTCAAGGGGTTTCAGACGTTGGTTTTTAACAACATTCCTTAAAGGGTGCCTTAAACGGTACCATAAACATTACTGGGCTCTTGTCATGGGATTTCATTTAAGTTACCATATAATAAGGAAACCATTCATATTATTTCCTATAGATCCCTGCTATGGTAACTTAAATTAAATCTTAATAAGAACCCAGGTCATTGTAGGGTCTGTTACAGGGCTCAAAGGCTCCGGTTCGGGTTCCTCTAAGGGTCCCTATAAAGGGTTCTATAGGGATTCTAGAAGGGTATAGGGTTTAGGGCCTACTTGAAAATAACAACTGATATTGGGCACTTATAACTAGCCATGAACCTCCAAGCAGGGATTTTGGGTTCAGGGTTTAGCTTTCGGCTTTTAGTGTTTCAGGCTTTGGGGCTTCGAGTTTTTGGGCTTTAGGGCTGTAGGGTTTTCGGGTTTGCGGTTGAGTATCCGGAATATTCGGAAAGGCTTCCGGGAATATAACTCGCGCAGACAGGCCATTTGATTCCATCTTCTGCGGCCACATAACTTGCAACAACAATCGCGCTGCGAGTACTCCAGGGGTCTAAATAATTACCAATTCTATTTTTGGGAGTTCCTTATTATGATTATAGTATAATGGGCCCAAAAACCCCATTCTAATTATTAAGGCCCCTATATTACTTAGTCTTATTCTCCAACCCTCGAAGAGCAAGTACTCCTGCATGCTATAACTCGGCGAAGGCGCTCACTAATGCGCTTTTGTTGTTCGTCATTGTCATACACTGACGATACGCGCAACACCAGCTACGGTGCCTGAGAACCCCAACTAAGGTGCCTTCAACAGTCACAAAGCTTAGGGTTTAGGGTTTAGGGATGAGGCTCGGATGATGATACAGTGGCCCATGTCTGCGAGCAGAACCTTTCCGCTTTCGATTTCACTGGAATGGATCCCCAGGGTTAGCAACCCTCAAAAAGCGGATCATCTATGATCTTGGTACGGTTGAGAGTTTAGGTAATGTGCCTTCGAAGGGTTTCCTTTCGGTTTAGGGTTTGGGGTTTATGTAGGTTCGGGAGTTTAGGGTCAAGGTGCACATGCTGCAACTAACCTAGTTGCCATAATAGCAACTCGGAGGTTCGGTGGCTGAGCTGCACGCTACGATACTACGGTGCTCATTAGGGTTTAGGGTCGTCTCGTCCACCAGATCCTAAATCCTTCTCGTGCTTGTTGCTCATACTCCTTCTATTTTCAGCACTTAATCCAAAGACCCCACACCCCAACCCCTAAACCCTAAACCCTAAACCCCTAAACCCTTAAACCCAAACCCAAACCCAACCAACCAACCTGAAGCCATCCCCACACCCTCTATCCTTGCTTGCACACCCGTTGCTTACCCCGGGCCTGGGTGGCATCGCTGGTCATGGAGGGCGCAGGAGGACAGCACCTTACTGGGTCACGTTTGGGTTAGGGTTTAAGGATTTCGGGGTTAGGGTTGAGGGGTTGAGGGTCTATATAGGGTTTCGGGTGGAGGGTTTCTAGAAAGCCCTACAACCCCTAAGAGACGGAGTATCTGATGTTACAAAAGGGATCAGTATTCTGCCTAAAGAAATCTAAGGTGTATTCCTTCACCAAGAGGGATCGGGATCTGTGGTGTGGGTTTAGAACTTCAGTGGCTAGGTAGGGTTTAGGGTTTAGGTTTTAGGGTGAGGGAGAAGTTGAAGTTTCAGGAGCATCTGCAGACATCTGCAGGTTCGGTGAGAGGCAAAGTCAGTGTAATCAGCGTTGAGGGTTTAGGGCTTTGGCTGTAAATAAACTGAAAGCCCCTGACCCGAAAACCACAAACATGTGCACTTTAAGCTCGTGACCACCAAAAACCACAGACTCTAAAGTCCTAACCCGAACCCCAATGGTTCCAAGTTAAGCCCGTTTTGGGTTTAGGGTTTAAGGGTTTTGGGTTTCGGAACTGTGTCAGCTACTGGAAACAAACTATCCCAACCCACAAGAGCCTAACTTATAAGCCAAATCACATCGACATGGACCCAACAAGTTCGATCGGATGATGCCGCTCATACTTTCTATCCTGCTTGTCGTTCTGGCCCTCCCCCCCCCACCCGCAACTCTGCGAATACAAAAAACTTAAGCCGAAACCGCATGCACCCAAGACCTCACAAAGTGAGCCCGTCGGCACCTTGTGTGCAGACACAAAAGCCCTAAAGCGAAACTCAACCCTGGAAAACCCTCCCAGTACCCCTATACTTGCAAGTCCTACACAAAAAATCGTTGCACAACCATGGACCCTGAAACTCAAGCCCCCTTCCCCCGGAGTCCCCCTGAACCCTAAAACCTACTACCCTAAGCCCTAAACCCTAAACCTACTACCCTAAACCCTAAACCCCTAAACCCCTAAACCCCTAAACCCCTAAACCCTAAACCCTAAACCCTAAAACCCTAAAACCCTAAACCCTAAACCCTAAAACCCTAAAACCCTAAACCCTAAAAACCTAAACCCTACACCCTACACCCCTCTACCTATTGTAAATTGAACTTTATAGTCTTCGTGGCAGTTAATCAATACTCGTGGCCAGTTGCTCAAAACTCGCGGCCAGTTGATCAAAACTCGCGGCAGTTGATCAAAACTCGTGGCCAGTTGATCAAAACTCGTAGCCAGTTCATCAGAACCCGTGGCAGTTGATCTGTCCTAGGGTTTAGGCTCTACTGGGCAAGGCAACAGCCGGGCGAGGCAGGGCAGCCCCTGCTTAAACCTTAAAACAACATCGTGCAAGGATGCTAGCTGGACACGCTGGTTTCTAAAATAACACTCAAAAAGCGAATACAGGGATACTAGTTGCGGCATTTGCCAAGACAAAAACAAGGATGCTAGTTGGACACGCTGGTTTCTAAAATGACGGTGTCTGTTGTGTGAAATATCCGCCGACCCCGCTGGGGCGGCGCCCAGAAGTTAGACTAGCTTCGGCGTCAGTTCCATGATACTCAACCCTACTCAACCCCATTCCGCCCCACGCGGCCCTAACCGGCCCCACGCGGCCTAGACTTGCTTGGGCGTCAGTTCCATGATACTCAGCCCTACTCAACCCCACTCCGCCCCACGCAACCTTACCTCGGCCCCACGCGGCCCTAACCGGCCTATCCTTGTCGCTAGGTCTAGTAAGACTAATTTGCATAGGCTTTAGTAGAAATTCGNAGAAATTCGTAGTCTTAGAGTAATTTTATTGAATCCCAATGCATGCCCAACCCTTCCCCAGCCCCACTCAGCCCTAACGGGCCCTACTCGGTTGTTTCAGAGTAATTTAATTGAATCCCCATGCTTTAGTAGAAATTCGTAGTCTTAGAGTAATTTTATTGAATCCCAATGCATGCCCAACCCTACCCCAGCCCCACTCAGCCCTAACCGGCCCTACTCGGCTGTTTCAGAGTAATTTAATTGAATCCCAATGCATGTCCAACCCCTCCCCAGCCCCACTCAACCCTAACCGGCCCTACTCGGC
>BGNK01001355.1:69758-112680 GCA_003297005.1 Symbiodinium sp. clade A Y106 | reverse complement strand
CTCCCCAGCCCCACTCAGCCCTACTCGGCCCTACTCGGCCCCACTCGACCCGAACCGGCCTCACGCGGTTCCACTTGGCCTATCCTTGTAGCCAGGGCCTAGTCCAACCCCTCCCCAAGTCCACTCCCTAACCCTCCCTCACGCGGCCCCACTTGGCCTATCCTCGTAACCCCTCCAACCGGCCCACTTGGCCTATCCTTGTAGCGGCCTAGTCTTAAAGCAATTTATTAACTGAATCAGCCCTAACCCGGCCGTACTCGGCCTCACACGGCCCTAACAGGCCCCACTTGGCCTCTCCTTCTTCAGCCAGGGTGAATCCCAGTGCATGCCCAACCCCACAACAACCCCACTCAGCCCTAACTGGCCCTACTGGGCCCTACTCGGCCCTACTCGGCCCCACTCGAACCGAACCGGCCCCACGCGGCCCTATGCGTGCCCAACCCTCCCCAACCCCACTCAGCCCTAACCAGGGCCATTTAATTGAATCCCAATGCATGCCCAACCCCTCCCCGGCCCCACTCAGCCCTAACCGGCCATACTCGGCACCCCAATTGGCCTATTTGTAGCCAGTGCCTTGTCTTAGAGTAATGAAATTTTATTGAATCCCAATGCAAACCCCGCTCAGCCCTAACCGGCCCTATACTCGGCCCCAGTCGGCCCGGCCCCACCGGCCCCACTTAGAGTAATTGAATTGGATCCCAACGCATGCCCAACCCCTCCCCAACCCCACTCAGCCCTGGCCCTACTTATCATTGTACCGGGGCCTAGTCTTAGAGTAATTTGAATCCCAATGCATGCCCAACCCCTCCCCAACCCCACTCAGCCCTAACCGGCCCTACTCGGCCCTACTAGGCCCCACTCGGCCCGAACCGGCCCCACGCGGCCCCACTTGACCTTATCCTTGTACCCAGCACCTAGTCTTAGAGTAATTTGAATCCCAATGCATGCCCAACCCCTCCCCAACCCCACTCAGCCCTAACCGGCCCTGCTCGGCCCTACTCGGCCCCACTCGGCGAACCGGCCCCCACGCGGCCCCACTTGGCCTATCCTTGCAGCCAGGGCCTAGTCTTAGAGCAATTTAATTGAATCCCATCGCATGCCCAACCCCTCCCCAACCCCACTCAGCCCTAACCGGCCCTACGCCTCCCCCACTTGGCCTATCCTTGTAGCCAGGGCCTAGTCTTAGAGTAATTTCATTGAATCCCAAGGCATTCCCAACTCCCCAACCCCACTCAGCCCTAACCCGCCCTACTCCCCCCTACTCGGCCACGCGGCCCCACTTGGCCTATCCTTGTAGCCAGGGCCTAGTCTTAGAGTAATTTAATTGAATCCCAATGCATGCCCAACCCCTCCCCAACCCCACTCAGCACTAACCGGCCCTACTCGGCCCTACTCGGCCCCACTCGGCCACACGCGCACACAGGGTCTAGCCTTCGCGCACTTTCATTGAATTCAAATNCACTCGGCCCCACTCGGCCCGAACCCCGCAGGCGGTTCCTTTCGGTTTTGGGGTCGGCGGCATTGGCGGCAGCCATTAAATATGTATGTTCTTGCAAGCGTTAGTGTGACAAGTAGCCCCACAGTTGTCTGGTATTTGCTTCAATTGTATGGACCTTGGAAGGTGTATGGAAGATGTCTGTTGTGTAGCTTCTGTCTGAAATATGTGGTATGTTCTGCCAAGCGTTAGCGTCAATATGTAGCTCTTCAGTTGTCTAGCACTTACTTCAAACTAATGGGTAAGATTATAGTTTAGTTTTTTGGTATGTAAAAGTTTGTCAAGTGGATTCAAGCTGAACAGTAAAATCGTTATTCCTAATGTGAGGGGATTCTATGGGCGGGTGGGGTTTGTTCTGGAAGGTAGCTTGACAAGAAATTTCCAAAGTCAGAGCTGCTGAACCCTAAACCCTAAACCCTACTCACATCAGCCGTAGTTGCGGTCTGGCCGAACACCTGGCGGCCAGGAGCTCGGTTGGCAAAGAGCCCGGCGCCGCCTCACCGAAAAGGATCAGGTAGGGTTTAAGGTTTATAAGTTTAGGGATTAGGGTTTAGGGTTTATAGGGTTTTAGGGTTTTAGGGATTTAGGGTTTAGGGCTTTAGAGCTTTAGGGTTTTAGGGGTTTGGGTTTGGGGTTTAGGGTTTAGGGTAAGGGTCTTTGTTTAATGTGTAATGACACTCCCTTTTCAGGCAGCGCCAGCCTATGTCGAACTTACACAGAACCTGACACATAACTACCAGGAGGTAGAACACGATCACATAGAAGATCACGTGGAAGCCAATCAATCAGGGAGGGCTTAAGGCTGAGGGTCTGTCTCGGGTTCAGGGACCCTTTAAACAGGTACTATAGGGTTCTATAATATGGTTCTATACGGCTCCCTTAAACTAAAGAGGTACTATCGTTTAAGGGTTCCTTTACGGGTTCCTGTCAGGGCTCTATCAAGCTACTATAGGGTTGCGTTTTTGTTTCGCTCAGGGTTTAAAATTTAGGGTTCAAGGTTTGGGGTGTTTGTTTACAGGGTTCGATCCTCGCTTTAGGTCCTTGAGAGCTTTAGAAAGCCGTCATCGGGCTTTGTCAATGCTTTTTCCGTTTGTTGCTGGGGTGCTACGGAGATTTGTAGTGGGTAAGCGTATGCGTCTTGAGCTGTTTCAAGTTCTACGGATTATGGCCAGGCGTTCTTTACCCCGAAACCCGTAAACCCCGAAACATAGAACCCTGAAGGGAACACTTAAAGGAACCCTTTAAGGGAATCCTGTACCCGTATAAACCCTAAACCCCTAAACCCTAAACCCCTAAACCCTAAACAATCCTTGACCCGTATTCCGTTGCCTCAGGGAGGCGCGAGTCGACGTCCTCCGTCAGCGAGACCTAGTTCATGGTTGGGATAGTAGTAAAAATAATGCCTTATAGTAGCCCCTATAGTACCCATAGAAATTTAAAATGCTACCCAGCTATGACCCTAAACCCTACAATGTTACCCTAAACCCTAAACCCTACATCCCTAAACCCTAAAGCCTACAATGTTGCCCAACAATGAGAAAGCGTCGAGGTGATGGATGGACTTGCAGCCATAGAGCCTCTCAGGGGGCCCCCCTTAGCCCTTTGAAGGGACCTTAAAGGAATACCTAGGGACCTAGAGTTCCTTTAAGGGATCTATAAGGGATCTTTAGGATTTAGGGTTCCCAGAGCCTCCAAAATCCCTTACTTAAGGAATATACCTTAAATTATAATAGGATCCCTTCTATGATTTAAGGTATATTCCTTAATTAAGGGGTTTTGGAGGCTCTGGGTTTAAGGGACCTTAAAGGGTAGAAGTAGGGTATATATTCGGTATATAAGGATCCCAGGCTCCATGGCTTCATCCTAAGACTCTCACGGGGGCTTTGAGGGTTTCGGCTAGGGGTTTAGGGGTTTAGGGGTTTAGCGGTTTAGCGTTTAGGGTTTGGGCGGGTTTGGGGTTTAGGGTTTAGTGCTTGAGTTGGGGTTTCGGGTTTTAGAGCCTCTCGGTGGTTTGGGTGTCTAGGGGGTCAGTAACCAGGGCTCCTCAAAGGTGTCGTTGCATGTTCCTTAAACGGATCAACAAGGGTTCAAGATTTAAGGGCTTTGGGTTTGGAGTTTTGGATTCAGAATTTTGGATTGAGGGCGTGGGTCTATATAACTACTGCTGAAGCATACCAAAGGTAAGTGTACTGGAAACGGAAATTCGTGCTGGCAGTCGTCAGGGTCATAGTTTGAGCATGAGCCTTAAGGCATACGCCCTGAGCCGACTGTCGTGCTGAATCTCGTTCTGTAGGCTGCTGAGTAGATGCCTGGGAGTCGACGCAGGAAGAGATGGTCCGCGGAAGTTGCATGGAATATACAGGCAGTGACATAACCGTTTGAAGATCCCACGAGGGATCCGTATTTACAGTACGGTAGATATGCAAAGAAAGTCAGAAAGAATGGCAGAACAGCGCAACCATCATAAGGCTTCGATGCATTACTGAAATAATTCTTTCAAGCCCTTGTACGTAGTCAATTGCGGTTCGCGTCGCGAGGACGGTTAAAATCGTGAGCTTTTACTATAGGGGCGTTGGTAATCGGGTTTTACTGGCTCTTGGGGTTTTGATGGTGCGTAGAAAGGGGTCTTAATAAAAGGAACAGCGAGTGTTTGGGGTACGTTTGCGGAAGTATTATTAGCGAATTATTCATTGACTAACATGATTCAGACCTTCATATGTAGGGCTGGTTTTCCTAAAAACCTTAAACCCTAGAACCAAATCAAAAAGAGAACCGAAACAGAGTCATGTCCACATCAGTTGGCGATAACAGCCGGCATGGCATAGAAATCCTACTCGGAGGTTCATGGGTAGTTATAAGTAGGCTTAAAAACACCCTTAGACAAACCTTTATTGGAGTAGCATTTCAAAGAAATCCTGATTGGCTTGGATCTCAGAGGCATCCTTATAGGAACTTGGAGGTTCATGGGTAGTTATACGCGGTTTTATGTAATAAGGTAACTATAACCCATATTCGGGGACGTATACTTAGAGGCCCAGGGTACTTAGTCTCAGTAAGTAGGTTATAAGTAGAGTTATAAGTGCCCTAAATGGAGTTACCCTAATTATAACCCTACTTATAACCAACTTACTAAGTCCCCTGCCCCTTCAAGTAACCCTGCTTGTAACTGCCCATGAACCTCCAAGAACGCCTCAGAAACCTCGCCCTTTGCTTTTAATCCTGACTTGTCGGCACCGCCTCGGCACAGATACATGAAACACGTCCACCGAGACTGTCCTCAGTGAATTTCGCAGGCTTGCGGGCTTTAGAGATTTCAGTGGTTCCGGGCTGAAAGGCTTTAGGATGCTTTGGGAATAGAGGGCTTTAGAGATTTCAGTGGCTCAGGGCGTTAAGGCTTTAGGATACTTTCGGAATAGAGGGATTAATTAGGGTTTAGGCTTGGGTGCTCTGCAGTTTTGGTCACGGGTTTAGGGGGTTAGGGGTTTAGGGTTTAGGGTTTAGGGTTTAGCAGTTTAGCAGTTTAGCGCTCGCGCTTTACGGTTGCAAGGACTTGGGTTCGACGGCTTCTGGAAAAATGTAGGAACCTGATTAAGACACCCTGGGCCTTTCGCTAGGGCTCCTTTAAAGGGGGTCTATAAGGGTTACTATAAGGGATCTATAAGGGTACTATAATAATGTAGGAGTTATAGGGTTTAGGGTTTCTTAATCAGGTTCCTACATCAACTGAAACACTTGCACTGGTGGCTGTTCTGTGACCCTAAACCCTACACCCTGTGGGGTGTCATCTATGTATTTCAGTATTCCCTTTCGTTAAACCCTAAATCCTAAACCCTGTGAGGGGTCATCCATTTCTTTCAGTGTTTGCTTTTATTGCATACTTAAACGCAGAGAATCAGGCGCAACAAAGACCCCATAGGATCTCTCTTTCTCATATATATATATATATACATATGTATATATGGATTTTGTCGGAGAGACAAAGAGACAGAGAGAGAGAGAGAGTAATGTGGCTACTCATACTTATATTTTGTCTATATCTGTATTCATACTTGTACATGTTTATATGTATACAGACACATATGCATATATGTGTGTGTAGGTAACGGCCGGTATTCGACAAACATGTCCCTGCATAGCGTATGCTACTATTCCCGATCGTCCGTCGTTCAAAACAAAGCATTTAGAACAACCCCTCAGACCCCCTTTAAAAGCCGAATACGCCCTCCTGAATCCCTTCTAGCGTCCTTTGAACAATACCTCTGAGAACAACCCTGAACCCTGAAACTCTAAACCCCTAAAGCCCTAAACCTGCAATCCCCCTTCAGAAACCTGTTTTAGACCAGGGTCCGATCTGTTGACACCAAAGGCACCCGCAAGCAGCTTGCGGGACTGCTGCATGCATTGGAAGCATCCTAGGTAGGCTCTTTAAGGGTTCCTTTCAGGGGTTCTGCAGGGTTGGGGGGGCTCAGGGTTTTGTTTTTGGGTTTAGTCTAGGGGTTTACGGTTTAGGGTTGAGGGTTTTAGGGTTTAGGGTTTTGGGTGTTGTGAGCTTTTTAAGTCCAAAAATCTGAGGGGAAGCTTTGGGGAAAATAAAGTTTCCCGGTTAGCAAAAGTGGCTGAAAGCCAGCTTATCCAGCACCAAGATTTTTCACCCAAATCTTCAGACGACCCATACCTATAGCCTTCGAAGTAACCAAGACGAAAACATGCAAACCTTTACTTCATACCCTCAACCCTAGACCCTAAACCCTAAACTCTAAACCCTAAACCCCTTGTCGGAACAGGTCGTACCAGAACCCAGTCACAGGAACCGTTAAACCGTATAGATCACTTTAAAGGCAACCTCTATAGATCCCTTTAAAGGAAACCCCTATAGATCCCTTTAAAGGAAACCCTTATAGATCCCTTTAAAGGAAACCCCAAAACCCCCCGTATAGGAGCCCGTAAGAGGGACCCTTAAAAGACCCTTTACCAGAACCCTACCTTAACCCTTAAAGGTACCCTCAAAAGGAACCATTTAGGCCCCCAAAAAAGCACATCAGCAAAAATTAGGATAGGGATATCCCATATAAAAACCCTTATAATGAAGCCCAATAAGGTAGGGATATCCCTATAAAATGCTTATGCTTATGTGCTTTTTGGGGGTCCCTACCATTAACCCTTAACCCTAGTCCTCAAGGTACGCTTCACCCTGAACCCTAAACCCCTAAACAAAAACCTGCAACCGGACCCTAAACCCTTATAGATCCCCTAACTAATGGACCCCTTAAAGGAACCCTTACACGAACCAAAACCCTAAACCCTAAACCCTAAACCTGACTTGTCAAAGCTACCCTCAACGCGGGACCTCAGAGTTGAGGAAGGTCTGGAAAGACACCCGCATGTCTTCCTGAATGAGGTCCAGGAAGCACCGGCCGGAGAAGTCCTCCTTTTCAGAGCTTTAGGATTTAGGGCTTTAGGGGGGTAATAAAGATTATGGGTTCCGGATTTCGTCAATTTCTGGAGTGACACCGGGTTTAGGGTAAGGCCTTTACAGGAACTATAAAGGTTCTTATAAGGGGTCTAGAATGGTACTATTAAGGGTTTTTAGGCTTCAAGGTTACGGCGTTTAAGGGGTTTTGGGGTTGGAGGGTTTGGGGTTATAGTGTTTAGGGTTCAGCGTTTAGGCTTGTGACTGCCATGTGGGATTTCACAACACACTTTTTGCTAAATATATGACTGGCTTTGAAGAATGATGTCGGACTGATCCAAGCAAGTGGAATGAGAACGAACGGTGCCATGCGCAATGCAGAGTGGTTGTCAGCCCTAAACCCGGTAACCCTAAACCCTAAACCCCTAAACCCTAACCCCTAAACCCTAAACCCAAAACCTAAACCCCTAAACCGTAAACCCTAAACCCCTAAACCCCTAAACCCTAACCCCTAAACCCCAAACCCCTAAACCCTAAACTCTAACCCCTAAACCCTAAACCCTTTTGGAGAATTGCGAGTGATTAGGGAAACAGCAGGGCGATGAGGACTTACCACGTGTTCCAGAAGGGTTTTCTAAAAGCCCCAATTACTGAAATTGGAAGGGTGCTTGGAGGGTCGGGGGACTTAGTAACTGGTTATTTTAAGGATTTATAAGTACCACCCCAATTAGGGTGCCTTTTTGGGTACTTATAAGTCTACTTACTACCTACTTACTAAGTCCCCCGACCCTCCAAGTGGGAGTCTAGGTTCCTGAGTAGGCCCTTAAAAACGAGGATAGCCTTTTTCCTACTGTTCTGTTTCAATACGGGAACCCGAGAAGAAAACAGGCCAAAAGGGTACTACTCACTCACACCTAGGAGTTAAGGGCGGAGTATAGGGCCTGAAAGGACTACTCAACCCTAAACCCTAAACCCTAAACCTATGCGGGGGCACCCTGAGGAATGGGGCTCTCTGGGAATCTGGAGCACCTTCGAGGCCAGGAGCCGCTGCAGGCACGAACAGCTGCCGCAAATCTTCAGGTCTCCTAGGGAAAGCAAGAAAGCAAGTTCAGGTTTTGGGTTTAGGATTTAAGGTTTAGGGTTTAGGGCTTAGGGCTTAGGGCTTTGGGGTTTAGGGGTTTAGGGATTGGGGTTTAGGGATTGAGGATTGAGGCTTAATGTTTTGTGTTCAGGGATTGGGGTATAGAGCTTCTGGATGTTCAGGGCTTAGGGTTGAGGGATCTGAGCTGTGGGGAGCAGGTTAAGAGGGTGTGACTTTCAGCGCATCCTTCCCTCAACGGAACTCGAGAAGTAGAATTCAAGATGTTAGGATGAGGGATGTCTGAGGATCGAGATAATAGACTCGAGGTATCCTGGCGGGGTTTATGCCAAGCCCCTACACCTTAAACCCTAAACCCTAGACGAGTCAGGCCACCATCCAGCAGGAGGTCTCCATCACAAATGCCTCGGAGCATTCGACGGAACCTCGGATTGCAGTTTACTTAGCGGCCCATGGGACTTAGTAACTCCGGTTTTAAACAAAGTAACCATACTTATAAGTAGTTGTAAGTGTTTAGGGTTTAGGGTTTCGGATTTCGGATTTGGGGTTTAGGGTTTCTGTTTTATGGTGTTGGGTTTAGAGTTTTCGACTTAGGGTTCAGGGTGGGAGCTCAGGATATGTACAAGGAACCCTTTTCCCAGAGAGGCCAATACCCCTTTTTGCCAGGAACATACCGCAAGTTAAAAGGAATCGTCGGCTGTCTGGGTTTTCTGAAACTTCGAAATGACGATCATCATCACCACGAACATGATCGCAGCCACGATATGGCTTATCTCCATCATTATTCCGCGACGCTGGTCTTGGTGATGACGCTGATGCCGGAGATAATTATGCAAATTGTGACGATGCCGAGGATGGCGATGATGATGACGATGATGATGACGATGATGACGGTGATGATGATGATGCTGATGATGACCACGACGAGGAGGCGAAGGACGACGATGATGACGGCGACGACAGTTTGTCATGCGCATACTGATGACGGTGGTGCATGATGCCCTAAATTTAACATTACAGCATTGGGACTCCTGCAACTGTGACAGAAGCAGCGCAGCACAGCAGGCTAATGCCACGACGGCTGCCGCTCGCGATTAAAACATGTGAGCGCTGAAGGTCCGCGTCAGGAGCTGCAGAATTCATGTGTTCGGGCATTCCTCGCGGAAGCAAGAATGATGAAGCCCACTACACTCTCAACCCTGACGCTTGATGCTCCCAAGCTTAAAATAAGAACCCTCAGGCCGCAACCCTACACCCGATAGCCGAGACCAGAACCCCTAGAGCCTGAAACCCTCAAGGCGACCTACTTCGAGGATCATGGCACTTGGTAAGTAGGGTTATTTAGTACCTTAATTGGGGTTGTAAGTAGATAGAACTATACTTACCTTACTTGTCGACCATGCCAAGGCACCCAACTATCAGCGAGTCTGAGTCTTTCGACTCACAAGATGCAGCTATCTGACGCCGGATGATGGTATCAATGAAATGCGGAATGGCCTTTGGCTTGCGGTTTAGGGCTTTGGGCTTCGATGTTCAGGTTGAAACCTCATTTTACTGAAGTTGTTGAGTTGCTCTTGACTTTCTGAATTGCGTGGGGCAAAGCTCTACCGAAATTAATGTAGGGGCCTTAATAATTGGACTAGGGTTTTGGGGCATATATCATACTCTAATTATAATCAGGAACCCCCAAAATAGTATTGGTAATTATTTAGGCCCCCATATTAAGATTCGTGGCTTGTTGACTAGCGCTGCATCCCATTGCAGTTTGTCCGGTCTTATTCGATGCAAAGGCCGCACTGGAAGTGGGCTTCGGGAGGCTAAGGTTCTAGGGTTTAGGGTTAGGGGTTTAGGGTTTAGGGTTTAGGGTTTAGGGTTTAGGGTTTAGGGTTTAGGGTTTAGGGGTTTAGGGGTTTAGGGTTTAGGCGTTTAGGGCTCAGGGTTCAGGGTCTAAGGGTTAGGGGTTTAGGGTTTGGGGTTAAGGGTCTAGGAGTTTAGGATGTAGCGCTGTTGGATGGTATGTGGCGTGGGGCCTAAGGCATGCCGCGTGAGCCGGAGCAAAATACCCTTAAACCCTAAACGCCAAATCCCTAAACCCTAAACCCCTAACCCTTAAACCCTGAACCCTGAGCCATAAATCCCTAAACCCTAAACCCCTAACCCTTAAACCCTGAACCCTGAGCCATAAATCCCTAACTCCCTAAACCCCTATAAACACGGCAACCCCGTAAGCCCTAAAGGCCCTAAACCCTAAACGAGTGCACCCGAAGTCCCAAACAGCAAAACCTTCGTGTCCGACGAACCTACTTGAAGGTTCATGGGTAGTTGTAAGTTTGGCTATAAGTCCCCTAAGATGGGTTATAATTACAGTTACCCTACTTATTATCCCACTTATAACTACCCATGAACCTCCAAGTACAGAGGTTAAGGATTTCCCCAATCGACGGCCAAGAACAAAAGGTCGTGAAAAGCTAGTCATATCTCTGTAGAAAGACATCTAACCCTTGAACCCTAGACACTCTAAATACTAGTTCAGGAGCGTTCCTCCATTGAAAGGTATTCCGTTCGTTGGGAGCACTACAACCCACATTTCCAAACCCCTTTCTTTGACGGTTCAGCTTTTGGGGGTGAGCTTGTAGTGAGAGTGGTAATAACAGCGAGAATAATGTTAAGAATATTTATGACAATAAGAAGAATGGATATAATGATCATGACGATCTTAAGCTAAGAGCCAGGGTAAGAATAAGAACAGCAAGACGACTAAGAAAAGTACCAAGGACAAGAATAAGAATAACAATAAAAAATCAGAATATACTAAAGTTTCAATAATAACGGAATCACAGCCATAATCCTAATAAACACCAAAACAACCATAACCACAATAATGACAACAAACACAATAGTAGTAATAGTAGGTAAGAACAAGAACAACAATGATGTAAACATAATAATGACAACAGTATAAACAATAATTTATACGTCATAATAACAGATAAACAAGCAAAAAGAAAAATATATGAACAGATACTACCCGCAATCTGGTTGAAGGCTTGGGCTCAAAGTGCCAGGCTTCTGGTTTAGGGATTTTCTCCGTTGTAGGAAAAAGGGTTGAGGGTTCAAGATGTCGGGATTAGGGTGTGGGTTTAGCTTTTGTCTTACGGTTGATGGACAAAATCCTGCATTACCCATAATAAGGAATATACCATAATTCCCATAGTTTAGGGTCCTTAAGGTCATGCAGGATTTTGTCCATCAACCGTAGGATTCAGGGCTTAGGGCATTAGGGTCCTAGGGTTGTTCTGCCGAGTGGCATTGGAAATGCCGAGCTGGAAGGTTTGCTGGATGAAGAACCACGCGTTTCTTGGCAGAAGCAGTTCCCAGAGACTCCAATATCCCTTAATTAAGGAATATTCCTTAAATCATATTAGGGATCTACTATAGTTTAAGTTATATCCCTTAATTAAGGGATGTTCCTTAAATCATATTAGGGATCCTACTATAATTTAAGGTATATTCCTTAACTAAGGGATATTCCTTAAATCATAATAAGGAATCCTACTATAATGCAAGGTATATTTTTTAACTAAGGGATATTCCTTGAATCATATTAGGGATCCTTCTAGAATTTAAGGTATATTCCTTAATTAAGGGATATTGGAGGCTCTAAACCCTAAACCCTAACCCTAAACCCTAAACAGCCGGGCCTGGTTCAGAGTTGAGAGGTCCTGGACCCCCCGACCCCGCCTAGTGGGGTGGCCAACGTCACTGTTCGTTCGCAGCTCCTAAAACCTAAGCAATTAGGGATACCTAAGGGTTCCTTTAAAGGGTTACTATAAGGGTACTATATAGGGTTCCTTTGAAGGGCTCTATAAGGGTTTAGAGTTTCCGAAAATTAGGGATACCTTATTTGGGGGTCCTTATAATAAGGATCCTACTATTTAGGGTACTACATTAGGGTCCCCGATTTTCGAAAACCCCCGAGCTCCTGGAAACCCCTGACCCACGAACTTCTCCTGACCTCTCAGACTTCCCGGGCTCTGCGCAGGTAATGACAAGTCTACAGGGCCTCTTATTTACAACACTGTGTTTATGAGGTGCTACGAGTATCTGCTTATATTCATGGGGTCTCACAAGCTAATCACAATCGGGTTTGGGATGTACATTCCCTCAACCCGCTATTACTGCTCAGTCATCACCTCCAGCCTAAGTCCGAAAACTGTCCTAAATTGTGCCATGCAATGACGAGCCACGAGCAAATCTAGAAACCCAAAGAACTTGACCTGGGCTTTTAAGTAACCAGGGAGACAAAACTATAAACTTTTATTTCCAAAAGTATTAAAGTATGGTACTCCAAAGCTCAGTGACTTTCCCCTAAACCATGGTACCGGACTCCGAAATCCGAAAAATCCAAACTCAAAGCACTCAAACCCCAAGCGCTAGTTTCAAACACCCCTACAAGGGTGGTTGTCAAAATTATGGTCGTCCCTATTATAATACGGCACCTATTATTTAGAGTACCCAAAGAGGGACCCTAATTTTGACATCCACCCATATTATGTCTCAAACAATCACGTTCTCCCGATTCGGCAAGGCCCCTATTCTAAAACATGAGAAGTCATAACTCCAGCTAACCTTGGAAACCTTACTGCGCAGAACCCGAATCCCAAAACTCGAAATACTGCACCAGGACGTCTATCCGCACTTTATGACACTCTCTGCTGTACGTAAAGCTGGAACCATCTAGAACACAGTACGAAAGGGTGTTGAGTGGAAAACCCTTTATGTAGGGATGGATTTTAGAAAATAAACTTCCCATCACAAAGCCGTTACAGGCCAGATGAAAGCCCCAAAGCACCGGGGCGGAGTAGAGGCTATCACGGTTCCGGCATGGATGCTCTGCGGGCATGCATGGGGTCGGAGTGAACGTCATCACGGTTAGGGCATGGATGCATTGCAGGCACGCATGGTGTCGGAGTGGACGTTATCACGGTTCGGGCAGGGAACCTCCGTGGGCCGCGAATTCCAGACTGGAGGAGCTGACTGTACTGGAAGAGGCAGTACGGGAGGAACCTGTGTGAGTGCGCTCGGGCGGATGCGAAAACGCCATTTTAAAAAAACAGAGAACTCCTAAGACAAGAGAGGCCAAGCTTCATCGCCTGGCTTCCATGCCTGGGCTTTGGGTTTTAGGAGTTAAGGTTTTGTGTTCAGGCTCTTTGCTACCTTCCCAGACTCCCGCGAGGATCTAAAAAGTAGATCCCCTAATTTGGGACCCTAGCTTTATAAAGGGTACTTTATGGGAACCCCAAATCCCTAAACCCCTAAACCCTAAACACTAAACCCCTACACCCTAAACCCTAAACCCCTAAACCCCTAAACCCCTAAACCCTAAACCCTAACCCCCCCTTAAGGGTCTTAGGGTTGAGGGTCTTAGGGATTTGGGTCTTAGGGTTTAGGGTTGAGGGTCCTGGGGTTTAGGGTTTAGGGTCTTGGGGTTTAGGGTTTAGGGTTTAATGTAGGTGCAGGGCTCCCCAGTATAACTCTCTGTAACAATGTACCCCAAAACCCTATTCCAATTACACTAGTACCCAGAGCCTCCAAAACCCCTTAATTAAGGAATATACCTTAAAATATAGCAGGATCCCTTATATGATTTAAGGTATATTCCTTAATTAAGGGGTCTTGGAGGCTCTGGGTAAGGCCCCCTTTATTCAGGGGGGGCTTGGATTCAAGGTTAAGGGCTGAAAGTATCCTTCAAGCGAGTTTATCACAGGTGACAGAACTTGTAAGCACCAAAAACAGCGTTATATAGGGTGGAAGCTTTGGGGTTTGGGATTAAGCTAGGTTGGCCCTTTCAAGCCTGTGGAAAACATTCGTAGATAAGATCCTCTTAGGCCCAATAAGGGAAAAACAAACTCTCCCAAAGGACTACCTAAACGCTGCGCACAGGCAGGTCCCGCCGGCCTACCCTACAAAACCCTAGAAGACAGCGTAGGCCCCAGACAAACCCCGTATATACCCAGGATTTAGGGTTTAGGGCTTAGGCTATCAAACTCTTATAAGCCCATGAAACCCGGGTATGCACACAACACCAAACAGCCAAAAGCAAAAGATAAACCCTAAGCCCTGATCCCAAACAGCCAAAAGCAAAGACGGTGAAGACCTCGAGGACTATATCCCCATTGCCATTCGAGGGCATCTCCGGGCTTTAAAAAGGGTAGGGGCCTAGATAATTGGAATAAGGACTGCACTAAAGTGAAGTTGACATGGTATCTATGGAAGGGCTATCAGGAAAGTAGTTAGACTGCTGCTATATTTATGGCTTTAGGCTTCAGTGCCTAGACTTGCGATGTCCTGTGAAAATCTTGAAGCCTAAACCTTTGTCCCTGGGCTCGGACGCTTCAAAAGGCATTCTGGTCTAGGGTGCTTCCGGATTTCCGGCTGAAAGATTTGGGGTTATGCCTCAGCCGAGGTGCACCTGCGTGAAGCTGACGATGAAAGCCGCTGCATAACCTCGTGTCGCTGCAAAGGTTAGGATTTTGAGGATTTCGGATTTCCTGGGCCAGAATAAGTACGAATACTCTGCACCTCTAGTCCCTATATGGCGGCAGTGGGATACACCAGGTATCATAAATGTGGTTAGAAGCCGTTATACTAAGCCCCATGATCGTTGAAGTAGCCAAGGTAAGGCATTCTCACGGTCCGAGAAAAGTCTCTCTGCCCATGAACCTTGAAGTTGTGTTCTGAAGATGGTCTTGGAATCAAGGTTTAGGGCTTTGGGCTCCAGGGTTTAGGGCCTTGGCAACTGAAACTGCGCTTTGGTGCATATTAGAAGGAACCCCGAGGAACAGTATTCCTAATGATTCAGTCTTCTGTATTACACGATACAAAGCATACTGTTGAAGATCCCAGCAGCACAGCGACGTCCGCGCGGACCAGTCAGAGGGAAACACGACTCCCAGGAGGATTTGGCTGCCCAGAGTCATTCCAAATCGCCCCAGGTACTCTTCATTGCTCCTCGGCCGACTAGCTTAGGGTTTGTGCGGGTTTAGGGTTTCGGCGTTTAGGGTTTAGGGATTAGGGTTTGTGGTTTGGGTTTATGGTTTTGGGGTTTAGAGGTTTGGGGTTCGGGAATTTTTGACATGCAATTGGACTTGGGGTTTGGGGTTCGGGGTTTAGGGTTCGGTTTGGGGTTTTGGGTCTGTTCAGGGTGTCCCGTAATTTTCCGAAACTCCTTGATCTTTAACCCGAGACCGTCTTTTCTGAACTCCGAAACCCCAAGAACCTAACCTCTGGATCCCCCAACATCAACCCGGTGGAATCCTCTTAGTAGTTGAAGGGTCGGGGGACTCAGTAAGTAAGTAATAAGTAAACTTATAACTCCCTTAAAAGGGATCCTAAGTGAGTCCATAAAATATCTACTTACTAAGTCCCCCGACCCTCCAAGTGGGGTTTGGAGCGGCCCAAAAGACCATAGCCATGCTTGCGAAGTCCCCTGAACCCTATCCAACCCTGATGGGTAGTTATACGGGTTCCTTTAAGGGTCCCGTTAAAGAGATCTATAGGGATTCTGTAAGGGTATAGGCTTTAGGGCCTCCATGGAGGTTCATGGGTAGTCACTATAAGTGGGGTTATAAGTCCCCCCTAATATGGGTTATAGTTGCAGCTACCCTACATATCACCCTACTTATAACTACCCATGAATCTCCAAGTATAGTACCCCAATACGAGCCCTGTCAAATTGCACAGCTCTACTTACGAAGTCCCATGATCCTTGACACACAGGCCCTCAAATTGCTCCCGTGCCGCCTACAGCGATTAGGGTTCAGGGCTTCTTTAAAGGAACGGCAGACTTAGAGGACCATGGGACGTCGTAAGTACGGCTGTAGGGTTTAGTTTAACGTTCCTTTCTATACGAGATCTATACGGGGCTTAGGGTTTAAGGTTGAGGGTTTACGAGCTTGTGTCGTGCTTTTGCTTCCTTCTGCACTCGTGACTTGTAATTTGTACTCGGCACATGTGCTGGCCTTGGACTACCGTAATTTGCTTAAACTGAAGAACCGAGCCCTTGTACAATTATTCAGGCTTCTATGGTACACTATTAACTTAGCAATTGAAGGCTAAACCCGACATACAAATCTTGCAACGCCGAGGTGCGCCCAAGAGCACATGAGTATCCCGACCAGCACACAGACGTTCCTCGGGGAGCCGTCTTGCAAACCTTGAAACCTAAACGAGGCTGTGCGGAGCCTAAAAACACTAAATACGCTGCGCAAACCCTAAGCGTCTAGTACGTTTAATTTAAGGAGCCTGCCAGTTGTAACCACCACGCCAAAAAGACCGAACAAGAACAGTCAAGGCGGTCAAACAAGCTTCGAGTTTAGGTTTCTGTGAAGGTAGGTTTTCGGGGTGAGGACAGCTAGATTCGCTGTAAGTTCGTGTTCAAGAGTCATGGGCATCTTGAGTAACATATGCTGAAACAGCTTCCCCGACATGCTCTTGTTGGGTTTGAGGGTCTATGGTGTTTCAAGGAATATTCCTCAACAGGGTAGGGCTGTTTCGGGTTTAACGCTACGTACATGCCGGCATGAGCAAGAGAGGGCATGCCCACCTGAAGTGACGTTGCTACTTGGAGGTTCATGGGTAATACGTAGGGTAACTATACGTATACCCCATATTAACGGACGTATAACCCCACTTATAACTACACATGAACCTCCAAGTACTACTTGCACTCACGAAAGCGCCCAACGAGGAGCGACTCCCGAAAGCACTAAGGTACAGCCATGTCACAAAGAGTTTAGGGTTTTAGGGTGCTTTAGCAGAAAAATCACGATTGAGGTGTTTCTGCATCCCGTGCACAAGGTTTAAACCTGTTAGGTTTAATATAATAAAACCCCAGAAATAAGGAATATACCTCAAAATATAGGTCCCCTAATAGTATGGTTTAAGGTCTAATAAATTAAGGGTATTGGGCTCTCTTTGAAAATACGTGGTCTTCTGGGGCCGTAGAGGAGGAGCAAGCGCAGGGAGCAGTGCAATGCGGAAGGGAAGCCCTTACCACAGGTATGAAACTACTACTGGCTCACCCAGCCAAACCCTAACAATACACTCCCTACGCCCTAGGCCTAAGCTTTTAGAACTCGGAGAATGATGCAGCCTTGTGGCAAAATCAGAAACAAGGTTCGCACGAAAGTCGTGGTCATCAGCACCTGCAAGCTGGCGCTTCAGAGTTTGAGGCTGGGGGCTCAGCGCTTCACAGCTTCACGATTTTGAAGTATCAGGGTTTAGAGCTTCCGGGCTTAGGCGTTTCTGACCGTTACTGATTAGGGCTTCAGGGCTTTAGGGTTTTGGCCCTCAAGAGTGTCGCGATTTGTGGCTCCTGCTGACTATTATTTTTGAGGCTTGTTGCTGCGAACAGTATCGTTCTCTAGTACTTTGACAAGCGGTCATCCTCATTGAGAACAGCGCAGTGTTACTATGGCAACGTCATGGCATTGTCCTCACCAGAACTGTTGTCAGAGCACGACGGCGACAATGACAACGGCAGCCCAGACGACAGCGATGACGAAAACGACGAACTACGAGAATTGCAACTCCAACTTGCTGATAGTTCTACTGGTACAAGTGCTACTGACTACTTCTGCTGCTGCTACTGCTACTGCACCTACTGCTACTACTTACAACTGCTACTACCATTACTGCTGCTACTGCTACTTCTGCTACTACTGCTATTACTGCTACTACTGCTACTACGACTCCTGCTATTGCTATTGCTACTGCTACTGCTACTGCTACTACTACTACTACGACTACTACTACTACTACTCTCCAGAACCTCACCACAGCTTAGGGTTCAGGAAGAAGTTTTTGAATTTTTTTGAAGAACAGAGATCCTTTTGTTTGACCGGGTGATGGGTTCGGGATTCAGGCTCTGGGGTGCAGGGCAGGGTCTAATATAGGGGCCTTAATAAGAAGAATAGGGTTAGGGTTTTGGGGCCCTTTAAAGGGATCCTTAAACGGGTTCCTTAAAGGGATCTATAGTACAGGGTTCTATATTCTAGGGGCCTTAATAATTAGAGTAGGGTTCCTTTAAAGGGCTACTATAAGGGATCTATAGTAGGGGACTATAGTATAGGGGCCTTAAAAAGGAGAATAGGGTTTTGGGGCCCACTGTACTATAATTATAACTTAGTTGCTGAGTTCATAGGCCCCAAAAAGTGTACACTTTCAGTCTTATAGTGGGTAATATTATCCCAAAAAGTGTAAAGTGTATCCACTCAGCTACTAAGATAATAAGGAACCCCCAAAATAGTGTTGGTAATTATTTAAGCCCCTATAGTAAGGTTTAGGGCGTCATCGCCACAACTTACGCGGCACCTTCCCGGGGGCATCCAGTTTCCTCCTGTGGAAGTTTCCGAAAATAAGGGAACCCTAGTATAGTACCCTAAATAGTAGGATCCTCATTATAAGGGCCTCAAAATAAAGGTACCCCTAATTTTCGGAAACTCCCCTGTCCCTTTAATCCCATGGCACCTGGCCCGTGAGAATGGCACTATACATGAGCCAGGTGAAGAGCGCAATGATCTCCCAGCTGAGAGCGAGGATGCCTCAGGCGACGCGCAGAAGGCTTTCTTCGGGATAGCGGTGCTAATGTGGAAACTGCTATTGCCATTCCTCCTCCTACTATAACGACGACAACGACAACGACTACCACCGCAACTGCTACTGCCACTGCCACTACCACTACGCAGAGAGCCCAATATTCCCCCATAATACATGTACCTAAACCCATAATATTAAGGCCCCCATAATTGCACAGGTATTGCTCGATTAAGGGTACTGGTGGGCTTCCTGGGTACCGCGACGACTCACTACAGTAAACCCCATAAAGTTGGAAACCGAATTAAGGCCAAATAGTGCTGGGATTCCCTATACATTACTCTTAAGGATTGAGGCGATTGTGTTTCCAACTTTCTGGCTTCTACTGTAATGATCCCCAAGAGTGCAGATCAGCGGCTGGGTTCACGCCACAGTTCCTCAGCGATGGATTGGCATTCGGAGTGCTTTTTGGGAGTTGCCGAAAATAGGGAATCCTAATATAGTACCCATAAGGTCACCCTAATTTTCAGAAACTCTCATTTCTGCCTTTCAGATTTCGCCTAAACCCCAAAAGTTTAGGGTTTCAGCGTTAAAACCCAAAGTTCTACGGCATCAGGTACATTCTTTAACCAAGGGATATCGGGCTCCCTGCGGATCTGCGAGACAGTCCAGGAAACCCTAAACCCTAAACCCTAACATAAAGCACGAACTGCGTCAGGTTAAGATTCAGAACCCTAAACCCTAAACCGTTTTGGGTTTTAGAGGTTCTGGGTGCAGGCTTTTGGGGTTTCAGAGATTCCGGATTTGGGCATTGAGTCTCAGGGTTTAAGGTTTAGGGTTTAGGGTTTAGGGTTTAGGGGGGGCCCTGGGTTCAGGGGTGTTGGGCTGTTGGGGTTAACGGTTTGGGGCTTGGGATTCTTTGTTTGAGAGGTTTGGGTTCTGGGATGTTGGGTTTGGGGAACTAGTACCCCCCACCAGAGCACCAGGAAGAAACCCTCATATGGGAGCCTGAGAAAAGAAAAGGGGCCCTACCATGTCATGTAGGGCTTGGTTTAGGGCGTAGGAGTTTAGGACAGTAAGATCCGGATTGTGAAGGAACCCGACTTTACCCCCATAGAACTTGGAGTTTCATGGGTAGTTACACTGTAAGTGGGTTCTAAGTAGGGGACTTATAACCCACATTAGGGGACTTATAACCCCACCTAGAACTACCCATGGACCTCCAAGTAGACCCTAAACCCTAAACCCCCTGAACCTTAAACCCTAAAACCTAAACCCTAAACCCTAAATAAACCCCCTGAACCTTAAACCCTAAAACCTAAACCCTAAACCCTAAACCCTAAATAAACCCCCTGAACCTTAAACCCTAAAACCTAAACCCTAAACCCTAAACCCTAAATAAGCCCCCTGAACCTTAAACCCTAAAACCTAAACCCTAAACCCTAAATAAACCCCCTGAACCTTAAACCCTAAACCTCCAACTCGAGACCTATGTCCTTTCAAGTCAGGGCTTGAGGCCTTTGGCAATTTGTGCCTTTAGGTCGACGTTTTAGGCTTACGTTTGGGGGTTCAGGGCAGGACGTCTAGGGTTTAGGGTTTAGAGTCGTGTGTTTAGGGTTAAATTCATGGTTGCAGGGCTTGAAACACGCAACTTTGTAAGAAACATTCTAGCAGGGAGCACCATGGTAAGCCCTTGAACGAATACTTGGAGGGTCGGGGGACTTAGTAAGTAGGTAGTAAGTAGACTTATAAGTACCCTAAAAGGGACCCTAATTGGGGTTATGGTACTTATAAGTCCTTAAAATAACCAGTTACTAAGTCNGACTTAGTAAGTAGGTAGTAAGTAGACTTATAAGTACCCTAAAAGGGACCCTAATTGGGGTTATGGTACTTATAAGTCCTTAAAATAACCAGTTACTAAGTCCCCCGACCCTCCAAGTACCAGAAACAAGGTCATGAGCAGGACAGCTATAGTTGCAGCCAGATGCAGCACTCATCAATGTACGTAGGTATAAGTCTCCATGAAGCGCAAAATCCCAAGTTGTGACAACACGAACTGAAGCCGTGTCCACACCACGAAAAACCCCGCTTCAAACCCATCTAAAACCCAAAGTCGAAATGTAGAACCCCGACGCAACCCTTGTAGAATAACTTGTCTAACTCCCACAACCCTTAACTAACGATACCCTAAACCCTACTTAGAGGATCATGGGACTTAGTAAGTAAGGTTATAAGTAGCTTATAATTAAGATAACCCTACTTAGGGGACTTATAACCCCAACTATAACCTACTTGCTGCGTCCCATGATCCTTTAAGTAACCTCTCAGCCGTGAAACCCTGAACCCTCACAAAGCGCGACGATGCTAGCACCGTCTTTCAGCAAGCCTAGCTCCCACAAAGCCCTTAAAGGAACGCTTATAAAAGGATTGAAAGCACACTTAAAGGGACACCTATTGGAGCCCGAGAAGGCCTTCCGTAATCCTTACAGAACCGACTTTAAGAGGTTTGAATCCTTAGTTGCTGAGTTCATAAGCCCCAAAAAGTGTACACTTTTAGTTTTATAGTGGGTAATATTATCCTCAAAAGTGTAAAGTGTATCCACTCAGCTACTAAGTAATCTGACGAAGGGGCGACGATGCCAGCCAAAAATGCCGCCAGACAGATGTGGACTATAACGCGGGCTAGAGCATGAACCATCTGCATCCGCACCTTTCGGTTCAGAGTTCAGAGTGTAACGCTTCAGGTTACGCTTTCAGGTTTTAGGGTTTAGGGTTTGTGCTGTTATGGGCGGTTTCTGGGTTTCATAAGTGGTGCACAGAGCGTTTTTTGCAAGGTTTCCGCAAGCGTTCCAGGATTGAAGGACCTTCGGTTTAGGGTTTACAGTAGAAGCCAGAAAGTTGGAACATGGGTTTAGGAGGATTTGTGCTAGGATCCCCTATACTTTACCTTAGGGGCATGAGGATCTTGATGTTCCAACTTTCTGGCTTCTACTATAGGTTTTGTCAAGGTTTAGGGAGGGTAATGGTCAAACTGTTGATGGTATAAATCCTGCATTACCTTAAGGACCCTAAACTATGGGAATTATGGTATATTCCTCATTATGGGTAATGCAGGATTTATATCATCAACCGAACTACTCATCCACTTGGAGGGTCTTTAGGGGACTTAGTAAGTAGGTAGTAAGTAGACTTATAAGTACCCTAAAAGGGACCCTAATTGGGGTTACGATACTTATAAGTCCCGAAAATAAACAGTTACTAAGTCCCCCGACCCTCCAAGCAGAGAAGATAACAATTACCTGCATGTAACAGCTCGGCCAACATTTAACAAAGACGTGGCGTCTATGATGAACCACTTGGAGGCTCAGGGGTAGTTATAAGTAGGGTTATAAGTCCCCGAATTCGAGTTATACTTATAGTTACCCTACTTATAACCCCACTTTTAACTACCCATGAACCTCCAAGCAATGAACACTAGATCATGACAGCATGCAAAGACATGCATGCACATGTCTATAACCTATAACTCACAACCCCCAGACCTGCAGAAGAGCCCACCTCTTCGATGCTAAAACCCTCCTTCCATCCACAACCGTCCTTTTCTGTACTGCCACCTCGCTTATATAGGGCCTGAATTTTTACAGTAGAGTTCGGTGTAGTACGTTCTTAGAAAGGGGTCTGTGCAGTTTGCCAGAAGGGGTTTTCTAGGGGATTTGGATCGGGGTTTTATTTAATGGTTCGAACAGGGTTTTGGGGTAGGTTCTTGTCTAGTACAAGCCCCCATTAGAGAAAAAAACAAGGAATAGTATCGACAAGAGTTCAGGCTTCTTGATTAATCATTAATCCTTCAACAAGAGCACCTTCAAGCAGGCTATACTATAGCTTAGGGGCTGAGTACCCTAGCCCAAAAAAGGTTAACCTTTTGAATTATAGTAGGGTTGTATACGCCCCAAAAGGTTAAGGCTACCTACTCAGCCCCTAAGATAGCTATACTTTAACCTACCGCTGAACCCTCAACCCGAAGACCGATTCCTGAACCCTAAACCTCATTCCCTAGACCGTTAAACCCCTAAACCCCCACATCCCTAAACCCTAAACTCCTGAACCCTGAACCCTCAACCCTAAACCCCTGAACTCTGAACCCTAAACCCCTGAAACCCTAAACCCCTGAACTCCTCAGCCACTAAACCCCCACCCTTGAAGGAACCCCTAAGGGACCCAAGCACCACCCCAAAGGGCAACATCGATCCCCCTTACCCTAAAGGGGTAGGGTTTAGGGTTCAGACAAAGTTTAGGGTTTAGGGTTTAGTGTAAACCCCAATTTTTGTTGTAGATTTCTGCCCTTCTGCTTACCTACAAAGGGAGAGGAGCTCATGTAGGTCCCTGACTGGTACTTGGAGGTTCATGGGTAGCTATAAGTGGGGATATCAGTCCCCTAGTATGGGTTAGACTTATACTTTTCCTACTTATACTTCTAACCCCGCTGGTAAGGCCCCATTTAACCTCCAAGCACCTAAACCCTAAACCTAGGTTCAAACTATCAAGGTCCCTACTTCAAACCCTGATTGCAGCAGCATCCAATATTCAACCGCATAAAAGCCCCTATACACTACGAAAAGGCTGATGGCTCTGAAAAAGCTACTAGCAGATCTTACAGTAAACTCCAGAAAGTTGGCATATGGTTTGAGGATGACTAGTGCAACTATCCCCGACTTAAGGGTATTCGCATGAGATGCCTTATCTTTCGGGCTTCTATCCTAAACCCTAAACCCTAATCCTAAACCCTAAAACTTAAATCCTAAACCCTAACTCCTAAATCCTACACCCTAAACCCCTTCTTCAGTCCCTGTAGAATATGAATATGCCAGCCTCTGCCATCTCATCCTCGATTCGTGCCTGGATATCCGGGGATTTCGGAACCTGGCGAAAGGGCAGCTAGACGATGAATCAGGGCTTTAGATTCGGGATTATAAGGGTTCCTTTACAGAGCTCAGGGTTAGCGAGACGATGAATCAGGGCTTCAGTGGGTTTAGGGATTAGGGTCTAGGTCTACAGGGTTTAGGGTTTAGTGATTAGGGTTTAGGTGTTTACTGTAGGGTTTAGAGTTTAAAGGCTTAGGGTTAGTTTAGGGATTAGGGTTGAGGTCTTTAGGGTTCCGTAAGTGCTGCCAGAAGGGCTACAGGGATTTCGGATTTGAGGTTTACGGTCACTGTAACGGAGCGTATGCGGGTTGCTCTTAGGGATGCGGAAGGCCTCTGCGGCTTTAGAGTCCTTTAGGGTTTAAGGTTTAGGGTTTAGGGTTTTGGGTTTAGGGTTTAGGGATTAAAAGTTGGGATGAAGGAAAGTGGGATTAAGGATCCCTTATACAAGGACATAGAAGGAGTCTGACTTGGGATTACCCCACCTACACTCATCCCACCTTTGGAGCCTATCCCCAGGGATTCAACTTAAGAGCACTACGATCACGATGATGCATCTGTTCAGCTTCAACTTTGCGTATTCAGGGCCCTGAATACTAGTCCTGCCTTTAATACCCGTATTACCAGAGTTATACATAACGAGGGTATCCTTTTTCCTACTGTTTTGTTTTAATGCGGGAACCCAAAAAGAAACATTGCAAAAGGGTACTACTCAGGCACCTCGCTACTTATGACGACCTATGAACCTCCAAGTGGAGCATCTGTCGGCGTTGGAGCTTGGGGTTTTGGGTTTGGGGTTTAGGGCGTAGGGGTTTTAGGGTTTAGGGGATTGGGGTTTGGGTGACTATGGTCGTATAAGGCAGGCAGGCGGCAGCCTCTCGAGGCATCCGCTGCCAGACATCGCAACAAACGTTACTTCGGTGGGGAAGGTGGATGTTTTTGCTTTTCCACCGTACCTTGTAGCTAACGCTTCATGGCGATCACTTGCAGTCTACACAGAAGTATAAGTAGAATCAGTAGTGGTGGTAGTGATAGTCGTAGTAGCAGTCGTGGTCATGGTCGCGGTCGCTGTCCACGGCCGTCGTCGTCGTCTTCGTAGCAGTTGTCGTCGCGGTAGTAGCGGAACTAGTGGCAGTAGTGGTAGTAATGGTAATAGAGGTTGTGGTGATAGTAGTAGTACTACTACTTCTGCTGCTGCTACTACTGCTGCTGCTGCTACTGCTACTTCTACTTCTACTTCTACTTCTACTTCTACTACTACTACTACTACTACCACTACTACTTCTTCTTCTTCTTTTACCAACACTACTAACTAGTAGCAGTGGGAGGAGGAGGAGGAGCAGGAGGAGGAGGGGGCGGAGGAAGAGGAGGAGCAAGAGCACAACTGCAAGGAGACGAAGAAGGATATCAACAATAAAATACTTGAAGACATGAAATAAGGATAACAACAACAACAATATTGATAACTCAACCACAATAACAAGGAGAACCGGAGAACAACATCAGAAGCAGTGATGTCAACAGCAACAGCAGCTCAAGCCGCAACAGCAAGGCAACAGCAATGGCAACAGAAACATCGACTACTCCCACTATCACATACATGCACACAGAAACAAACAAGCAAACAAACAAATAAGCAAACACACCATCAAAGCTTAACCTAAACTCCAAACCCTAATCCTTAAGCCTTAAGCCCTAAACTCTTCTGGTGTTGAACCGGTCCTTCCGGTGCGGCACGAAGAGCTGACTTAGCCTGAGATCCATCTTTTATGACTTTTGTTTGCGGTGGGAGGCTTCGTAGTGCTTAGGTTTGAGGATTGTAGGTTCGTGGAGTATCGGGGTGAGCTACCGGGCTCGGGGTTTTGGGCTCAAGGGCTTGAAGCTCAGCACTTTGGGTTTAGGGTTTAGGGTTTAAGGTTTAGGGTTTAGGGTTTAGGGTTTAGGCACTTTGGGTTTTTGAACTGAGCTGTAAGCCTTAGGATCGCGGAGCTAGGGTGCAGGATTCAGAGCTTACGGTTTTCGGGCCAGGCGGGGCTAAGCCCTAAACCCTAAACCGGCTGATTTCAGGATTTAGGGTTTAACAACCATCTCCCTTAGACCCAAATGCTGCAGCGTCCGTGAGTGCACTTTCGGCGTCATGCCCGCAGACTTGCCAAATGTTCAAGCAGTCGGCAGCAGCAACGACACAGCATAGCTCCGCCACGTTGGAGAGTGGTTATCCCGTGGCTAAAGTCAGAACTATACCCAATGCCGCATTCGCTATGCTTTCCGCGGCCTGTACGACCGTTCCAGCTGCTGACGGCGTGAACCCGCCCAAAAGACTGAACGAGCCAAGGATGGCTAGCAGAACTACACATGGGATCCCCCGAAGTCATAGCATGCACCCATTCTATATATATACATATATAGATAGATAGACAGACAGATAGATAGATAGATAGGTGGACGACTGTCTGTCCTAAAGCGCTGAAAGGCAGCTAAACCTGCTTCTTCTGCAACATGAAGAAGTCGTCGACTTTATCGCGCCACGTGTAGGCACCCTACACCCCGAAACCCCTAAACCAGTAAACCCCTGAACCCCTAACACCCAAAGCCCCTAAACCCCTAACCCCTAAACCCCAATAGTACCCTTATAGAACCCTTTAAAGGAACCCTTATAATCCCCTTTCAAGGAGCCCTAAACCCCTAACCCTTAAAGGAACTCTTTCAAGGGAACCTTCACAGGAACCCTTAAACGAAACCTTGACCGTAAACCCTAACCCCTAAACCCTAAACCCCTAAACCCTAAACCCTAAACCCTAAACCCTAAACCCCTAAACCCTAAACCCTAAACCCCTAAACCCCTAAACCCCTAAACCCTAACCCCTAAACCCTGAACCGAACCTCTTACAGGGAACCCTTTATAGGGAACCCCAGAGCCAGGTTGCGGCTTTAAGCCTTCGATGAGGTCCTTGCGAGTGATTCGCCAGTGAATGTAGACCACCTCGGGGTCTTAGGGAGTTCCTTTAAAGGGTTCCTTTAAGGGTTAGGCTTTTAGGGTTTAGGGTTTAGGGTTTAGGGATTTAGGGTTTAGGGTTTAGGGTTTAGGGAATGTAGACCACCTCGGGGGTCATAGGCTTTTTCTAGGATCCTTTAAAATGGTTCCTTTAAGGGTTCCTTCTAGGGATCTAGGGTTTTAGGGTTTTGGGGGTTTCGGGGTTTGGGGGGTTTAGGGTTTAGGATTTAGGGGAGTTCCTTTAAAGGGTTCCTTCAAGGGTTAGGGGTTTAGGGTTTTGGGGAATGTAGACCACCTCGGGGTCTTAGGGTCTTAGGGGTTTCGGGGTTTAGGGATTTAGGGTTTAGGATCTAGAGTTTTTAGGAGACCACCTCGGGGTTTCGGGAGTTTCTTCAGGGGTTCCTTCAAGGGCTTGGGGTTTAGGGTTTTGGGATTCAGGGGTTTTGGGGCTTTAGGGGTTTAGGGAGGTCCTTTTAAAGGGTTCCTTTAAGGGTTCCATAAAGGGTTTAGGGTTTAGGGTTAGGGGTTTAGGCTTTTGGGGTTTCGGGGTTTGGAGGGTTTAGGGATTTAGGGTTTAGGGTTTAGGGGTTTTGGGTTTAGGGTTTAGGGGTTTAGGGTTTGGGGGTTCCTTGCCACCTCGGAGTCTTAGGGCGAGGGTTAAGGTTTCGTTTCAGGGTTCCTGTAGAGGCTCCCTTGAAAGGTTTCTTTTAAGGTTTCCTTTAGGAGTTTTGGGGGTTAGGGTTTGAGTGTTCAGGCTTTTGGGAGGGGTTTTGGTGGTCTTAGGGTGTTTTTGGGGTGGTTTTGGGGGTTTGGGGTTTTAGGGGCTTTAGGGGTTTAGTGGTTTATGGGTTTAGGGATTTAGAGTTTCGGGTCTACGCAAAACAACCTATGAAACCTAAACTTTCAGTTCTGTTGGCAGGCTATGCTGTCCCAGACAGTGCACAGTAGACGAACTCAGCTAGCAAGATATATTAAGGACCCTACCTCAGTACCCTGAACCCTAAACCCTCAACCCTAAACCTTGAATCCTAAACCCTCAACCCTCAAGCCTCAACCCTAAACCCTCAACCCTAAACCTTAAACCCTAAACCCTAAACGCTTCAGGGGTGAGGGCTCCAGGTCTGGTTTCGCCTGGAGCTTAGCGCTCGGATTTGAGCTGTCAGAGTCAACTCGGTCGTGAGGGTTCGGGCTTTAAGGCGTTTTGACAGAAGTTTAGGGTTTAGTGCTATTGTCTAAAGGGGTTTAGGATTTAAGGTTTTTGTTGAAAGGAGTTTAGGGGCTCAGACTTTGGGGGCTCACTTAGAGGCCCAGGGGACTTCGTAAGTAGGTCTCCTTAAAGGGCTCCTTTAAGGGATCTATAGGGTTCCTTAAAGGGATCTATAGGGTTTAGGGTTTAGGATTCTACTTAGAGGCCCAGGGGACTTAGTAAGTAGGTTATANTATAGGGTTTAGGGTTTAGGATTCTACTTAGAGGCCCAGGGGACTTAGTAAGTAGGTTATAAGTAGAGTTATAAGTGCCCTAAATGGAGTTACCCTAATTATAACCCGACTTATAACCATGTAAGTGTAGAGGCTCTGGGTTAATGCCCCTACTTGAAGGGGCAGGGGACTTAGTAACTTGGTTATAAGTAGGGTTATAAGTACGGTAACTCCATTTAGGGCACTTATAACTCTACTTATAACCTACTTACTAAGTCCCCTGCGCCTCTAAGTAACCCGAACTCAGTCAGAGAAGAGAGCTGCTGTATGAATCTCTATAAGCCCAGAAAAAGTTTTGAAAAAACATGCAAGTTTAAAAACCATACGAAAGCCAATGATGTCCTGCCAAAACCCCACAGATCTCATAAACAGCCCTATAAGCTCAACCCCGGCACGATCACGCCCGAAGGCAGCAGCAATAGCAACCATGGTTCCATGGCTGCCCCCAGGCCAACCTCAGCTGTTCCAGGTGTCTGGTTTGACGGCTCTTGTCTGATTGCATGAAGATCCCCCTAAACCCTAAACCCTAAACCCCTAAACCCTAAAGAAGAACGGCAGCTGTTTAGGCTTTAGGGCTCGGGGTGTGGGGTGCTCTCTTTGGGGGTTTAACAAAGGCTGTATGGGGTGTTGATAGGTTGCTATCGTTGTTTATAGGTCTCTGTCATTGACTTATGGCTGTGATACTGTTGATGATATATATCCTGCATTACTTAAGGAACCTAAATTGTGGGAATTATGGTATATTCCTTATTATGGGTAATGCAGGATATGTGTATATATATATAGCATCACACGTAGTTACGATCTTTTGGGGGGGTTCTATCCTTGGGGTTCTGCACAGTTGCATTGAACTTTCAACGGTGTCATAGGGATTTGAAGATTTCTACAAGGGGTCTATGAGATCTTGTAGCTCGCTCTAAAGAATACACTATACACACGAACAGGTACCTAAAGCCAAAACAAAACACTTGCAAGAAAAGCTGTGAAAAACCCTCAAAGCTCGAAACCCTACGAAAACTTAGCTGCTGAGTTCATAAGCCCCAACAAGTGTACACGTTTAGTTTTATAGTGGGTAATAGTATCCCAAAAAGTGTAAAGTGTATCCACTCAGCTACTAAGAGGAAAAGCCTGCAAAAAGTCCCAGGAAGCCCTAAACTATAGCCCTAAAGCCTGAACCCCAGACTTCCGAAGCCCTAAACCCCTCAACCCTGATCCCATAAGGCCTTAAACCCTAGACCCTAAGCCCTAAACCCCCAAACCCTAGACCCCTAAACCCTAAACCCTAACCCCTAAACCCATAAACTCTGAAGCTTTTCAGAATCGCCCAGGAGCTGGAGGCTTCCAACCCCGTGAACCCCATTCGGAAGCCGAGAAAGGCTCCAAGTGACGCAGGACACGGTTTAGGGTTCAGGATGTAGGCTTTACCTTTGGCCCCTTTTTGAGAAATTATATATAGAAACCATAATAAGGAACCCTAAAAGGGTAGGCTTTTGCCACAGGTAGGATTTAGGGTTTAGGGTTTAGGAGAGCCAAGGCTAGTAGGGCTCGGGGTTTCGGGCTTTAGGGCTTAGGGTTTAAGGTTTAGGCTTTAGGGTTTAGGGTTTAGGGTTGAGGGTTCATAAGGGTTCTCTTAAGGCTATTAGGGCTCGCGGTTTACGGTTTAAGGTGTAGGGATCAGGGCCAGGGGCTTGTAAGAATGACTCATACTTGAAGGGGCAGGGGACTGTGTAAGTTGGTTATAAGTCGGGTTATAATTAGGGTAACTCCATTTAGGGCACTTATAACTCTACTTATAACCTACTTACTAAGTCCCCTGGGCCTCTAAGTAGAATCCTAAACCCTAAACCCTATANTATAACCTACTTACTAAGTCCCCTGGGCCTCTAAGTAGAATCCTAAACCCTAAACCCTATAGATCCCTTTAAGGAACCCTATAGATCCCTTAAAGGAGCCCTTTAAGGAGACCTACTTATTAAGTCCCCTGGGCCTCTAAGTAAGGGTCCCTATAATGCCCTTGACCAGTTCTAAAGGTTCCTCTTGGAGGTGCCTCCGAGTTGCTTTACTACTTGAAGGGGCAGGGGACTTAAGGGATCTATCGGGTTCCTTAAAGGGATCTATAGGGTTCCTTAAAGGGATCTATAGGGTTTAGGGTTCAGGGTCTACTTGAAGGGGCAGGGGACTTAGTAAGTAGGTTATAAGTAGAGTTATAAGTGCCCTAAATGGAGTTACCCTAATTATAACCCTACTTATAACCAACTTACTAAGTCCCCTGCNGGGGACTTAGTAAGTAGGTTATAAGTAGAGTTATAAGTGCCCTAAATGGAGTTACCCTAATTATAACCCTACTTATAACCAACTTACTAAGTCCCCTGCCCCTTCAAGTAAGTTTCTCTTTAAGGGTAAGGGTTCCTTTCGGGGCTTCTCGAAGATTCCTTTCGAGGTTCCTCAGGGTTTCTTGAAGGCTTCCTTTAAAGGGTCCCCTTTAAGGGAGGGTACTGTAGACTATAGGATTTCGGGCTCAAGCTTCCGAGCTTCTAGGTCTCACTGGCCCAAAACCCAAGGAAAAAAAAGTTGAAACTTTCAGAATCGACTACCTTATAAGAACCCCAAAAGTTGAAAAGTTGAGTTTACAGCCAATAAGGGATTCGGGGTTTTGATTTTGGCTTGGCAGTACGCTTTGCAGGCTTCGGTGTTTAGCTAAGATTACGGACTAATTGAAGGGCGCTTTTAAAGGTTCCTTGAAGGGTTTCTGTCGCAGGGCTCCTGTTGGGTTCTCAAAGGCTACTATGGGGGTTGAGGGTTCAGATCTTTTGGGTTTTAGGATGATTCGAGGTCTCATTACGTCGCCGTCAAGAAAGCAGTAGCACCCAAGAAACCGTCATGGCTAGTGTTTCCGGCCTTGCGGCGTTGTTTAGGGTCATCCTCTAGGCTGCTATCCTCCTCAATTCCTACACCTGAATTTTAAGGGTTCGTGAGGCTTCCCTTTTAAGGCCCCAGAAGGCTACGTTTAGGGTTGAGGGCTCAGAGCTAGTAGGGGTTAGGGTTCATTCTTAAATCCCTAGGCCGAACATCATGAACCCGGAACCTTCGCCACAAAACCACTAAACTCGACCCGACCCTGAAGACCTAAGCCCAAAGCACAACGCACCAAACACACGATGAAAACCGTACAGCCCAAAACGCGAGGCACTAAACCCTAAAGCCCAAACCCTAACACTAAATCCGAGAACCCGACCTTGTTGATGCAGGCGGGAGCCAAAAGGGACGTTTAAGAGGGCAAGGGTATCATCCCCATTGTGGGTATCCTATTGCTTACTAAAACCCGATCTAATGTTAGATACTCAGACACCTTGACCCAAAAACTTGTAGAACCCTTCTATATTCAGAATCCTTTAAAACACTGTAAACCCATGGAGGCGCATACAAATTCGACTCAAGCAAAAAGATTGGCTTCGTAAAAAATCACAATGAGAGCCCTAAACCCGAAACCCAAACCTTATTAGAAAGCTTGTACTACTTCATAAAACCCAACAAATACCTATACAACCGAATACAACCCTGTGACAACCGCTATACAAACCCTAAGCCTTAAACCCTATGTAATCCCTAAGCCCGGAACCCCAAACCCTATATAAACCGTGAGCCCTCAACGCTATGTAAGCCCTAGACTCTAGACCCTAAATGAACCCTAAGCTCTAAACTCTATAAACCCTGAACCATTCGGCTCATTCTGAGCAGGAGGGCCTGGGAAGCCTCCAGGAGAGGGCCCAACGCAGCGAAAAGCTCCGATCCTCGGCACTTGCTTTTCAGCTCTCACGGGCCTCAGAGGGGTTTAGGGTTTAGGGTTTTAAGGTTTCGGGGACAATCTCAGACCCAATGACATACCAGGTCGTCGTCGTCGTGGTCGCTGTTGAGTGGTGGTAGATGGCCGCAGTCGCAGCAGCAGCAGCAGTAGCAGCAGCACTAGCAGTAGCAGTAGCAGTAGCAGTAGCAGTAGCAGGAGCAGGAGCAGGAGCAGGAGCAGTTGCAGTTGCAGTTGCAGTTGCAGTGGTAGTAGTAGCAGAAGGACAAGCAGTAGTAGTAGGAGTAACAAGTAGTATTAGTAGTAGTAGTAGTAGTTGTAGTAGTAGTAGTAGTAGTAGTGGTAGTAGTGGGAGGAGGAGGAGGAGGAGCAGGAGGAGTTGAAATAGCAAATCCAGCCCTTTCTCTGTATTTCTGACTTCCTGGATCGAGGGCCATTCGAGAGTTTCAGCAGATTGTGTACCTCGTCGAGGGCACCTTCTATGAAGGGTAGTTTACGCCTTGAGGATTAGAATCAGTTTAGAACAGCTTTTTGCTGGTACAAGGATGCCCCCATTTTCTGAACTTCCCAGGCTTTTGGAGAACTACGGATCCTGTGATTGACAGTTGAGACCTCCCACATCTAAACCGAGCGTACTATAGGGGGCTTAATAATAGAATAGGGTTTGGGGGCCTATTATACTATAATTTGAAAAAGGGACCACCAAAATAGTATAGGTAAATATCAAGGCTAGAGTAGGCAAGCCCGGTAAAGAACCGTCCCACGAAGCCGGAAACCTGCTGCCACCTGTGACTTGCTCTTTCTTTAAAGGGTGTCTGTTCCACGAGGCCTGGGCAACGAACTATTACTCCTTGGCAACAGGGTTAAGAGTTGGGGCTCGTCAGCTTTGAAACAATATGGAGTAGCTTCGGAACATTCGTGATTATTACTTGGGTTAATCCTCCAAGCAACCCTGATAGCACGGCCTCCAACAGTAAGCCTTGCAGAACCTTTATCAAAACCCTTATCCGTAATTAAATTCCTCATGGTAACAGCAACCCCTTAGTAAAGACGCCACCGCGACCCCACCCCGAAGAGATGACCGACTCTGGTTGTCTCTGGTTCGGTTCTCGCTGCCTGCAACGACTCGAAAGCGTTCTCGCAGGGGCTGACTACCCAGAGAGACTCCAAAGCCCCTTCTGGAGGCTGAAGACTGAAGTGTTGAGGCGTTGAGGGTTTAGGGTTCAGGGTTTAGGGGGTTCGGGTATCATGGGGTTTAGGGTTCAGGGTTTGGGGTTTAGGGGCTTCGGGTATACTACTTCAATGATGGTATGGATCCTGCATTCGGAAACTCTCAGCGAAGGAATATTGGAGCCTCTAGGTAAACTACTTGGTTACTTCTCTGGCCACTGGCCGGTGCGGTTGAGATCAATGTGGCTAGCCAAATGACTGCCAGTCAACTTGCTACAAGCTCAACATGAGAGCATACGCAATGATACATGAATGCAGGCCTGGCGACGACCCTGACAATGACCACATCGTGAACAGCATCAGCAGCAGCAATGCCAGAAGCAGTAGCAACTGCAGACATAGCAGCGATAGCAGCAGGAATGGCACCAACGATGCTAAGGACTGAAACTAGCGTCTAAGTCTAAGCAAAATGGTACGTCGGGAGATTTGAAATCGATGTCCGCTCGCTCAATACGACAAGAATTGGCATATATGGCCTAACAATCACTGTTGTGCTGGATTTGCGCATTCATTCATCATCTTTCTTATGATTTTTTTACTCCCCATGAGAGTCTTCCTGCATCGACTGGCAGCTTGACATCTCGCCTTCAGAAACTTTGGAGGAAAAGGCCATCTGTACATGCCGGAAGCAAGTCTGTACACAGCTTTACATGTTCGCGGCCCTTGGATGAAACGACTGCCGGCTTGTACCATGCTTTACACATCATTAAACCAACTAAGATTTACTTCAAACCCAAGCCGTTGAACCGTGAAACTCTCCGCCACAGAACTAATACCCAAATCCGTGTTACTACAACTCATACTCCTCCGGTGCTAAAACTACTATGACTCACGGTTTCTGCTACTTCTGCTACGCGTGCTACTGCGACATGGCTGCAAATTTGAGAACTACGGCTAACAAGCCTATACATCATCTGCCTTCTAGTACCATGGCTATAATGACTCGGACGACAAATATTGCCAACGATACGAGCTCTTTAACATTACGTAACAGCAGCAAGCAATGCCATTCGCACTACAATTCGCAATCGTGGTGACTGTCGTCTATTCGAAAGTGAACCTCTGAACACATAAGCAAAGCCTGTCACTACCCGTGCCAAAACCCTATAAAGCAAGTATGAAAGGAAACAAAGCTCTCGTAAAACCTTACGAAGCTGTTGTTAGACTCTGCACTCCGAACCTTGATACACCCTAAACCCCTGAACCCCAACCCCTGAACACCAAACTTCGAAACTCCTAACCCCTCAACCCTAAACCCTGTTATGTACTCTTATACTTCAATAAGTAATGGACGTCATGGTGTATTCTCCCCGCGCCCCCTTTAGTCTCGTAGTTCCTTGTTTTGTCTCAACCAGCGTTTTATCTTCAATCCTAAGAAGGTGGCCCAANCCCACACAACCCCAACCTGGACCCCCCAACTCCCCTCTAATATACCCTAAATACCCGCTAGTAAGTACCATGAGGGCTCTATTTAGGGCCATTGAAAGGTTCCTGGTACATCCTAAATCGTATTTGGGAGTTTCCGAAAATTGGGGACCCGAATATAGTGCCCTAAATAATAGGATCCTTACTATAAGGCCCCCTAAGTAAGGTACCCCTAATTTTCGGAAACTCCTATTTCACAACTCAGCCGAGCCCATTCAGGCTCACCTGGGCCGCATCGGGCCAGTGAGAGGCTTCTCCCAAAGCCTGCGAAAGGGCATAGGGTAAAGGGCCCCTTTAAGGGTTCCTTTAAGGGCTCCTTTAAGTGCTCCTTTAAGGGTTCCTTGAAGGGCAAGGGCTCCTTTAAGGGTTCCTTTAAGGGTTCCTTTAAACGTTCCTTTAAGGGTTTAGGGCATAGGGTTCAGGGGTTTTTTGGTTCATTTCAGGGACCACTGCACGAGACAGGAACAGGGAGTAGGAGTCTTGAACGGCACCCTGAAAGCCCAAAAAGGAGCCCTTAGGGGCAGAGGGCTTACAGGATCATGGGACGTAGTAGCTGGGGTTATAAGCAACGTAGCCATACTTCGACACATGTATTACCCCAATTAAGGCGCTTATAACCTTACTGGCTAAGTCCCATGATCCTCCGGTATCGATTCCAGGGTTAGTCTGAGGATTATAAAGAGTACAGGATCTACTTGGAGGTTCATGGGTAGTTATAAGTGGAGTCATAAGTCCCCTAATATGAGTTGTAAGTACGGTTACCCTACTTATAGCCCCACTTCTAACCACCCACGAACCCTAAACCCTAAACCCTTATAGAATCCTGTAGAAAGCCACTCGCTCCCGGGATCGAACCTCTTTTAAGACTTTCTTTTCCGCTTTTCGGCTTAAGGCTTGGCTTCGGAATTTCAGCCTTGAGTCATGTTCTGAGTTGCAGACGTAAATCACGTTACAGCAACTTACACATATGAGATTGAACGTGTATCAGACTCATGAACATGTCGAGTGGTGCACTTTGGACGTTGTGTTGCGTAGAAGGAAAAGTAGAGAGCTGTCTGAAGGTTGATGGGCCAGGGCAGCTGGTGACGACTTCGGAGGCTTCTGCACCCTTTGCGAACACCCAAATTCGAGAAGTGTACCAAGTTGGTTATCTGGAACTGGGATTCGTGAGGATTTCTTGGTCTTCAGATTCTATAGGTTATGAGTGCCCAAGCCGCTCCCTCGCAGAACTCCGGGAGTCAGGAAGGGGCTCAGGAAGCCGAACGCGTGCGATTGAGCTCTGAGACAGCGGGTTTGTTGAACGGCTATGGGGCCGCCCAACAGACCGCGCATTCCGCTTCAGTGAGCTTCTCTACGAGGACAGTCGCCGGCCCGGTGGTCGAAGATCAGGTGTTGGCTTCAGGCCTTTCTGAGGAGCAGACCCTAGAAAGGGTAGTGGAGCTTCAGGGTGAAGTTCATCGGGAGGTGCCGTTGCGCACCAGTGGTCCTATTCAGGAGCCTTCGGCTGGGAGTCAGGTTGCTGAGTCAGGGAGTTCATCTGGTAAAGAGTTTTTTCATTCAGCCGGAAGAACAACGCCGCAAGACGGACCCCAGGTGGCTCAGCTGAGCCAGGACCCACGCCAACCTCAGCTGTTCGGACAGGAGGCTGTGCTCCGCTGGGCACAGATGGAGAAGGAAGCCCCTCTTATCTTTGGAGGCGGAGGCGTTTCTCACTCCGGGGCAGCAAGGTCGGATTCTTCGGGCTTCAGTGCTGGTGAGATTCAGGCGGAAGTTCATAGACAGCTGGAGCTAGTTCGGAGAGAGCACACTGCGCAGTTGAGAGCTTTGGCAGCNGATTCTTCGGGCTTCAGTGCTGGTGAGATTCAGGCGGAAGTTCATAGACAGCTGGAGCTAGTTCGGAGAGAGCACACTGCGCAGTTGAGAGCTTTGGCAGCTGAGAATGAGGTTTTGAGGAACCGAGCTGTAGCGGCTGAAGGCCGAAGGCCTCCAGAGTCTGTAGCACTAAGTTTGGGGAATCAGGCCGCAAAGGTGATGGGTTGGTTTGGTTCAGGTCAAGGGGCGTTTTCGTCGTTCGTGCCTGAAAGCCCGAGCACCCCACACCCCCAGCCACTGCCAGGAGTAGGGGCGCAGCCAGGTCAGGTCTCAATGCCAGTCTCACTGCCAGGTGTGCAGACAGGTCAGGTGCCAAGGCCAGGTGCACTCCCACAGGCTGCAGGTTCGCCGCTTGGTCAGGTCCCAAGGCCAGGTGCACTCTCACAGGCTGCAGGTTTGCCGCCAGGTCAGGTGCCAATGTCAGGTGCACTCCCCCAGGCTTCAGGTGCGCAGCTAGGTCAGGTGCCAATGCTAGGTGCTCAGCTAGGCCAGGTGCCAATGCAAGGTGCTCACCTAGGCCAGGTGCCAATGCCAGGTGCGCAGCTAGGTCAGGTGCCAATGCCAACTGCAGGCTTAGGTCCAATGCCAGGTGCACTTCCACAGGCTTCAGGTCACACGCCAGGTGCACTTCCGCAGGCTTCAGGTCACACGCCAGGTGCACTTCCGCAGGCTTCAGGTCACACGCCAGGTGCACTTCCGCAGGCTTCAGGCTTCAGGTCACACGCCAGGTGCACTTCCGCAGGCTTCAGGTCCTCAGTCAGGCTATATGCCAGGTGCACTTCCGCAGGCTTCAGGTCCTCAGTCAGGTCACACGCCAGGTGCACTTCTGCAGGCTTCAGGAAGCCAGGAGCCAGATGGTCTGTCTAGCTCTCAAGCAGGGCCCCACAACAATGGCCTTGGCAGGGTCTGATGCAGAAGGCTCTTGACGTTAGTGGGCTGAACCAGGCTACAGGCACCCAAGGTCTTTCACCAGATGCGGCTGGCATCCTAGCTGGGATCCAGGCATTGCTGGCTCAGCAAGGTGGTTCGTCCCCAACCGGTGGTGAGAAGGCAGAGCAGGTGAAGCACTCGTGGTCTGAGTTGCCTAAGCTTCCAGAGTTGGGCCCAGAGTCTTCACTAGCGTTCTCAGATTGGGTTCACATGATAGCCCCTCTCGTAGAGGACATGTCGACTACCAGTTCTGAGTACTGGGCTTTGCTAAAACGGGAAACGGAGGAATGGTACAGAACGTATCTGGTCTCTGATCCAATGGCAAGGCTCCAGCTTCAACCCTCGGCCAGTGCCCAGTTGCTGTCGTCAAAGTGGAGCAGGCTGAGCAAAAGGTTGGAGGCGTTGCTGATTACGGCCTCACCCAAGGGAGTCCGGGAAGAACTGATTCAGGGGAGGGTCAAGTCACCGCTTCACCTCCTGTGCAGACTTCATGTGCTGTATGCGCCTGGAGGGGTGCAGGAACGAGAGCATTCGCTGCGCAACCTCCAGAGTCCCGGAGTTGCCGGGAGCGCCCAAGCTGCGTTGGAGTCCCTCCGCCAGTGGAGGAGATGGCTCTCAAGAACGGAGTCGCTAGGTGGGTCCTTGCCTGACCCGGTGATCCTGGTGAAGGCTCTCCTGACCATAGTCAAGACTGTTCTTGAGGGCAACGCTGAGGTTCAATTCAGGGTTGTTAAGGCGGCTCTGAAAGCTGAAACAGCTCCTAGCTGGGAGGTGGTACACCAGCTTCATGCAGCACTTTTGTCAGAGGTGGAGGCGCTGGCTAGGACGCAGACCTTGAAACCGAGGTCGCAGACCTCAGCAGCGGCAGTCAGTGCGGGAGAAAACCCGCCTCCAGGACCCAAGACCGTGACTACAGGTGGGGGAAAGGGAGCGTCGAAAGGGGAAGGCCAGCCCCCTAAGTTCCAGGACCCAGCGATTCCTGTTCCTCAGGGAGCCTGCCGGTTTTATGTCCAGGGGATCGGTTGTAACCGGGGTGATAAGTGCCGTAACGCCCATAACTGGCAGGACATCCCTCCAAGGGAGAAGAAGTCTCGATGCATGTCCTGTGGAGGTGTGGGCCATCAAAGGGCAGCCTGCCCTTATGGTCCGTCCTTGGCGAAGCCGGCTCCACCGGCACCACCTCGCAAGCCTGAGAAACCCGAAAGGGTGGAGAAGCCAAAGGCAGCAGCGGTAGCAGCTACTCCCGTTGCCAGCTCCAATCAGGTTCAGGCCCTCTTGGAGGATGCGGCGAAGGTACTCAAGACTGCAGGGACCCCAGGTCAAGGCCCGAGAGGCTTGAGACCTCTGCGCCGAAGGCCGCTCCCATTGCGCCACCGGTGCTCCAAGGCACTCCTGTCACTGTGTCCTCCCTGCAGAGTCACTTGGACGCTATCCGCCAGGCCATTCCAGAGGTAACCTCAGAGGAGGCAGACCCGGACGAGGCCACAGGCCTCTTGGACTCAGGGGCCACCCATGCGGTGAGGGCAAGAGAGCTCAAAGATCAGGAGGTCTCGGCAACGGAGGTGGTGTTGGCCGGTGGAGCCACGCAGTCCTTGCTCCAGAACCGTGGAAGGACTATCCTCACAGAGGGCCCCTCCCAGCCGATTGTTCCGCTGGGAAGCTTAGTTAATCAGCTGGGCTGCACCGTAAGCTGGACCCCCAGTCGCCTCACGGTAAAGCATCCGGTTTTTGGGAAGCTCAGGGTGAAGGTTCGTAATGGGTGCCCGGTCGTGACGGAGGCAAAGGCTCTAGAGCTGATTCAACAACTGGAAGAAAAGAGGCTTAGCAAGCTCCGGTCTCAAGTAGTGGAAACGGAGGCGATCCTGGCCCTCACCTCTCGGGTTCCCTTGACTGCTGCCATCACCCGTGCGCGAGTAGCTGGCTCGCGAGCCGACATCATGCAGACGGCTCTCTCCTGTGGGGTGTTTGAGCACCGGCAGCTTTCAACAATTGCCACGTCAATCCCAACCGAGGAGCGTGAACTCCGGAGGGCCCTTAAGTCCCTCCCTCTACCCCGCCGCAGGCATCGAGCTCTGGAATCCTCAAGGGATTGGTTCATCAATGTCGGGTTTGGCAAGGAAAATCCCCATATCCAGGAGACTGTTATGGCCCGATGTCCAGAGGCACCGGTGTTGCATATTGATCTAAGCAAACCATGCCAGTGGAACTTAGACTCGGGGTCGGACTTATGGGCTATCTTGGCCTGGGCAGCGATCAACGGAAGGGTCATCGGTATCTCTGCGGAGGTGGCCTCCCGAGTCCCTCTCCTGACCCAGGTGTCCTGGATGTGGGCTGTGGCATCCGGAGGCCGAGGTTATACGATCCCCATTGTCGCCACATCTGGCAATCCCAAGGTTTTCCATGAGCATTGGCGGGCCCAGTTTCAGAGTTGGAGTTGGCTCAGAGTTTTTGAGGCGCTGTACGGAAGGGTGGTGGGGGTCACTAACTGCCGAAGTGAGCGGATGGAGTCCTCGAGGGACCACCAGGAGCTCCATATCGATAGGAATGTTCGAGAAGCCCTGAGAGCGGTCCCCAGCCATCCAGGCTCGGGGATGCAAGAACCGAACAGTGAAGGAACTGGGGAGGAGAGAGGCCCTAGTGCGTCAGCCATGGACGCAGAAGCCTGGAGACGCCACGTGGCGAACGGACATCTTCCGTTCAACCGAAGGTGCAGGGCTTGTGTGATGGGGTCGGGTGTAGGGTTGCAGCATCGCAAGGTAATGTACCCCACCTCCTTCTCCTTGTCCTTGGATGTCCTAGGGCCCATCCAAAAGGGGATCTTTGAGGNGGGTTGCAGCATCGCAAGGTAATGTACCCCACCTCCTTCTCCTTGTCCTTGGATGTCCTAGGGCCCATCCAAAAGGGGATCTTTGAGGATTCGGTTGCATCCCAGCCCAGGCATAAGTACGCCCTAATAGGAGCCTATCGCGTGCCAGAGGAGGTGGTCCAGAAGACCTGGGACCCTAAGGAGGATCTCAAGGAACTGTTCTCCCTACCAGCCCTTGAGTTGGCCGCTGCCGGAACCTACCTCGGAGGGGAATTCAAGGACGGACCCGTCGGGCCCAAAGACGAGGAGGTGCTACCACTTCTTCCCGAGGTGCCTGAGGAGGAGGAAGGTATTGGAAGTGAGGAGTGGACGCAAGCCCACGATGATCTGCAGGGGTCAGAGGTGAGCGTCGAGATCGAGGTGGCATCAGAGCCACCGGAGGAGTTGGCACGGGCCGCCGAGGCCTTGGACGATCCGGTTCGTCAGGTGGTGTTGCGCTTTGTCAGGCCCATGACCTCCAGAAAGGGGCCTTCCGTCATGCCAGCTCTCCACTCCATGATCCAGGAGATCAACAAGCTAGGATTTCCGGTCAAGAATGTTCACTCAGATCAAGGCCGGGAGTTCTTGAGTGACCCCCTGAAGCAGTGGCCATGACGCATGCCACTGCAGCCCACCAGGCCCACCTCTTAGGAGATAAAGCCCTTCCCTACTTCGGTAAGCCGGTTATCTTCAAGAGGCCCATGCTACCCGGAAACTACAAGCCGTGGGACCATTGGTCNGCCCACCAGGCCCACCTCTTAGGAGATAAAGCCCTTCCCTACTTCGGTAAGCCGGTTATCTTCAAGAGGCCCATGCTACCCGGAAACTACAAGCCGTGGGACCATTGGTCAGAGGGTAGATACTTAGCCCCGTCAATCCTAGTGCCCGGTTCTAAAGGAGGATGGCAATACCACTGTGGTTAAGAACTTCAGGCATGACTTGGTGAATCCAGAGGAGATACTTCGAACTGAAGACCGGGGACTCCAGGAGGCCAAGGAGGTGGTGGAGGATGCTTTGTCATTGGAAGTGGAGGGGGCAGACCCACTCTTTCCGGAGTTGTTCGATGGGGATCTTCTAGAGGGAGTGGACCGGATGCCTGATCCCAACAGAGGGGACGGTAAGCCAGGCAAGCTGGGCCCGGCAGCTATAGTCGTGGATTCCCCTCCCCGTAGCCGCCTCAAAGGAAAGGGTCCTTCCATCAGGCCCAAAGTTGCAATGCTCAGGGAGTTGGAGTCCTCCGAGAGTGAGGAGGAGCCCGATGATGAAATCACCGACACCGAAGCCCAGACAATATCCTCGGCACAAATTTCCTCTCTAGGCTCGTCTTCCAGCGGACCTTCGAGAGTCGGTCCGATAAGTGATCCCACTATCATACGAGCCCTTACTAGACTGAGCCTTGAGGCAAGGGCCTGCATGATTTGGGGGTCCGGGAGGTGGGTGACCTGAACTATGTGTTCAGAGCGGATCTAGTGGAGGAGGGTTGGACGGATCATGAAGCTACGGTGTTCCTACACGAGTGCGGCGTGATTGCTCCAGCCCAGAGGTCAGAGAACTCCCGGAGTGCAGGGTATGCAGAGGCTAGAGTTGGGTTGATAGGTAGGCCAGACCCAGACCCTAGAACCCTAGGTGCCAGGGCCCGAGCCCGCAGCCCGCAGGGAGGCTAGGGAGCGTGCAGAACAGCAAGCGCGAGCTGCGCCACCAGACCACTCCGACGCCGAAGCAACGGCGGGCTCATCTGAGCCTCCCGATCCCAAACACGATCCTCGCATTACCCGTCCGGTCTTAGACCGGCTCCCTGCAAGGTTCTACGACGAGGTAATTGTTAATCAGCCTGTTAGTCGAGATCTCCTCACGAGGGTAGAAGAGGCGGCCCATGATGCGGACCTCACCCATGAGCCTAGCGACTTAGAATACGCGGAGAACGTGTTCCAGAGTGTTAAAAGGGTGATGAAGTGTAATCCCAANGCGGCCCATGATGCGGACCTCACCCATGAGCCTAGCGACTTAGAATACGCGGAGAACGTGTTCCAGAGTGTTAAAAGGGTGATGAAGTGTAATCCCAATGGGGTTTCTCCGATAGTGGGTCGGCTAATGCTGCGGAAGTTCGCCCGGCATAGGAAGGATAACTTCGGTTTAGTTCCCCTAGACCAGGAGCCTCCTTTCGAAGTGTCGGTTGAGGCACAAGCGTCAGCCGTCCTAGCGCTTGGACCCGCCATCTCGATGAGGGAAGTCGAACTGCTCGCTCGCAGACTTCCGTATGAGAGCCCTCACCCAGCGATTGCAGGTCCTTCGACTCCCGAGCCTCAAGGAAGAGCGTTCTACAGCGGAGCCATGTGCAGGGGAGGTATCTCTTCTCTTCGAAAGAGTTGCGGGGAGTTTCCAGACACCATTAGGTGTCTCACCAGGCTGCTCAGGAGAGCCTTTCCCCACATGACGTTCAGCTCCCTAGCACTTCTTGAAGACGTGAAAGCAGGGGCCCATCGTGACTCAAGGAATGAACAGTATCCTAACCTCTTGCTCTCCCTTACCAGGTTTGAGGGAGGTGCCGTATGGGAGGAGAACGAACTGGGGAATGTTGTGAGACCAGTAAAGGGCCAACCTACGACGGGCAGGCTGTTGGACGTCTCAACCGGTCCTCAGGTCCTCCAGGCGCACTCCAGATTCCACCAGACGGAGCCATGGTCTGGAAGGAGACTCTTGCTGGTCGGGTATACGGTCTCCAGATTAGAATTCCTTAGTGAAGACCAAAGGAATAAACTTCGGGATTTGGGTTTTGTCATGCCCGGGGATGCCACCAGAGGAGAAGAAGGCGGCCAGTGTCTTCT
>BGNK01001355.1:46803-60189 GCA_003297005.1 Symbiodinium sp. clade A Y106 | reverse complement strand
GGGGGGGGGGGAAGTAAGCTTTTTGAGCGCAGAGAGGCTGCAATGCAAGACGAGGCATGGCAGGTATAGTTCCCAGAGCTTTTGTCAAAGCTCCGACTGTTATAGAAACCCCTTTTGACGGCAGTTGTAAAGGGGTCCTACATTTCAAATTTTAAAGGGGTCCTACGCGTGGATTCTCTAGATCGGGGATCTGCGAAGGAGACGTCGCGGGCCTCCATGTCTCTGTCCAAGCGCGCAGCGGCGATGTGCGGCTGTGGGCGCTGCTGGGCAGAGACTTCGTTCAAGCCTGGGATCTGCACCTGGGCCCAAAGCTTTAAGGGTTTAGGGTGTAGAGTCGAAAGCCAAATGGGAGTTTCCGAAAATCAGGGGGTAGCTTATTTTGGCGTCCTTATAACAAGGATCCTACTATTTAGGGTACTATACTAGGGTCCTACATTTTCGGAAACTCCCATATACGGTTGAGGACATAAATCCTGCATTACCCATAATAAGGAATATAATACCATAATTCCCATAGCACAGGGTCATCAAGGTAATGCAAAATTATATCATCGGCCGTAGCAATATATAGCGGTCGAAGTAACGGGTAACAGTATTTCTTTATAGTCCAATATATACATGGGTGGTTGTCAAAATTAGGATCCGTTTGTGGGTACCCTACATAATAGGTGCTGTATTATATTAAGGACCCAAAAAGGGACCCTAATTTTGACAACCACCCACATATAGCACAGTACACCCCGCAGCCCTATTCCAACTATCAAGGCCCCTCTAGTGGGATAAGTGATGGAGGGGTTTGGGGAATAGGCTTGGTTGGGGCGTTGCGGTTTAATAAGGTTCTTGCAAAGCGAGCGCTTTCTAACTTCTAGAACTTACGAACACTAAACCCCTTAAAGCTCAGTCTAATCTAGTATAGGGTTCGGAATAATTTTGTGTAATAGTACCCCCTTACAGTCTCGATTATTCTTCTGCTTTTATGTATTCAATATACTCCCGAACTGCTAAGGCTCCTGTTATAGTGAACACTTGGAGCTCCATGGGGAGTTATCAGCAGGGTCATAAGTAGGGTTAACTATAGCTATAAGCCATATTAGGGGACTTATAACCCCACTTATAGCTACCCTAAACCCGAAACCCTATAGAACCTTTGAAGGAACCCTTAAATTTACAGGAACCCTATAACTTATAACTACCCATGAACCTCCACGCAGGTCACTTTTGGAGCCTATAGGTCACTGGAAGCTGCCTTCCCTGTACGATCCCAGCTTCGAGGTGTCACGTGGGTGTGGGTGCTTGGGCTTTCGGGTTTCCAGGGTGTTTGGGGCAATTAGGGTTTTTGGTTTGAGGCCGTTTAGAGCTTTTAGGGCTGTCAGGATCTCCAGATTCTGGTTTTAGGGTTTTTTTGGAGAGTTTGTAGGATGTTTCGGGCTGTTAGGGGGTGGAGATTCTAAGTTTTGAGGTGTTTCGGGTTACTTGGAGGTTCATGGGTAGTTATAGGTGGGGTTATAAGTCCACAAATATGGGTTATACGTATAGTTACCCTACTTATAACCCTACTTATAACTACCCATGAACCTCCAAGTATGGTTAGGGTTTCGAGAGTCTTAGCTTCCTCCGGGTTTGAGGGCTTTCATATTTTTTGGGGCTGGGGGTTTCAGATTTTAAGGCTTGAGGTTCTTCTTAGTTTGTGAGTGAGTACATTTTACACTTTTTGGCATACTAGAGCCCCTTATAGAGCCGAAAGTGTGCACTTTTTGAGACTTATGCACTCAGCAACTAAGTCTTGCGTCAACACGATGCCTTTTCCAACGTGCCGACATTTTTTTCATAGGTGTGAGGGGCCCGCCTGGCTCACATGGACGTCTGCTTCTTAGGTCGAGCCCGCGCGGTAGAGTTTTTGGGGCTTAGATTACTTAGACTGACGGTTTGTTTATTCAGCTCTAGGTCGCGCGGCCTCGAGTGGAGGACATAAAGAATACACACCGCAAGCTCTAAACTCATCCTGGGCCTCCTTGGATCCAAAAGATCCTTATAGAAGCGAGCCCTCGTCCAACCATTATAAGGAAAAACCTCATGGAACCCCGTAGAACGGGACCCTAGTACCTAATCCCTGAACCCGAAACTCTAAACCAGGTTCGTAAACGGAAGCCTGACAGAACCCAAAACCCTGAGCACCAAATCGGGTTCCTAAACGGGCTATTGTAGAATCCTAACATATACCCAGTCCGGGTTCCGCAAAGGAAGCCTTATAGAACGCTATAGCAACCAAAACTCCTGAGAACCCTGACCCTAAATGGGAGTTTCCAAAAATTAGGGGACCCTAATGTAGTGCCCTAAATAGTAGGAGCCTTAGTATAAGGACCCCCAATAAAGGTACCCTATAGTTTCGGAAACTCCCAAATCGCCTCAGACCCTGAACCGTTCTACCGTCATCAGGGGCGAGCGCTTTGCGAAGTGCGACAGGAGGATGGTCCTCGACTGCCCCCCTGCCTTACATCAACAATAGGAAGAATGGCAAGTCATAAGGAGAATGATAGATTAATATTTCAACATTTCGAACAAATACAGATATGGAGATCAAAAATTATGACAACAATCATACTAATAAAGGCGATACCAGTTGTAATAACAACGATTCACTAATACGAACCAATTATTCTAATTCTTAAGGCCCCATATGTCAAGCAGGCGTTTGTTTCCAGAGGCTCCGTGGGGGAAATTAATGGGGATGATCCAGGCCAACCTGGAAACGTGAATACAAGGCTCATGGGGACATGTTTTGCTTGGCTCATAGGGAGCCTTAGGGGGGTAGGGGGAGGGGGGGTAGGGGCCTTAATGCCCATAATAAGGCCTAATAAGGGTTATTTAAGGAAGTCTAGTCCCCTAATCCCCCTCCCCCTTACCCCCCTAAGGCTCCCTATGAGTGGCTTCGGAGGGTTGCAGGAGGTTAGGATTGAAACCTAAACAGTAGCTTTGTCAAGGAAGCAAGGCTCCGTACTTTCACGTGGCCATAATTGCCCTAAACCCTAAAACCCTAAACCATAGGGAATCCGGGGATCATCCGATAAAATTGGAACGATACAGGGAAGATTAGCATGGCCCCTGCGCAAGGATGACACGCACAAATCGAGAAGTGTACCAAGTGTCAAAACCATATACTCCCGACGAAGATACACCACCCTCACCACAAAGAAGTCGTAACGCCGAACCCCCGAACCCTCGCCTGAGTTACTCGAGCGCGAAGGCCAAAAGAAGGCCCTGACGTTCAGGCGCCAGGTTTCAGAAGCTTCATTAGGGACCCAAAAAGCACATGAGCACAAGCATTTTAAAGGGATATCCCTACCTTATTGGGCTTCATTATAAGGGGTTTTATATGGGATATCCCTATCCTAGTTTTTGCTTATGTGGTCTTTTGGGGCCCTATTCAGGGATTCGCGCACCAAGAGCCGGAACACTGCACCAGGCTAAGCAGCGATAAGGAACACCCCCTCATCTTAGTAGCTGAGTGGATACACTTTACACGTTTTGGGAGAATATTACCACTATAAGACTGAAGATGTACACTTTTTGGGGCTTATGAATTCAGCAACCAAGTCATAATGTAGGGACCTTAATGATTAGAATAGGGTTTCGGGGGTTCGTTATCGTAATTATAGTATAATACACCCCTTCCCCCGTAATTATTAAGGCCCCTACATTACCTCGTCTGGACTTGTCCGAGTGTGAGCGTCAAGGAACCCGAAACCCTGAGACGCTAAACCTGAACCTGAAACTCGATTGCCCCGACACCTCACATCTCTCGAAACAGTCCTGCCCTAAACCCTAAACCCCTAACCCCTAAACCCCTAAACCCTAAACCCTAAACCCCCCTCAAGACTCAAAAGCCTTGAAAAGACTCGAAGCCCTGAAGCCCTCAAACCTAAAACCCTGAGCCGTTAACATGAGTGGTAAAGAAGCCGTGGCATGCCATTACCGTAGCCTTTTGTGTTCCATCAAGCAAGCCCTGCCTTTACAGCCAACGCTGAAGTCTGTGTTGCTCCCTTAGAGTTCGACCATGGCACGCCTTTGTTCTCTTTCAAATCCCGATAAAGGCACCCCTCAAAGAGGCCCCTAAACGGGACCAGTTACTACATAACCCTGTAGAGCCTCAAAGGGAACAACCCCAGGATAGAACCGTATAGTACCCTTCGATCAGGGCCCGATCTCCAGAAAACCACACCTACAACCTAAACCCGAATCCCCACACCCTCAACCCTGCTAAACCCGAAACGCTAAACCCCAAACGCGAAGCCCATCCTAATAATCATATACTCACCCACATATTCATTTGCGAAAAACCCACTATCCTAAGCATTTGGGAGTTTCCGAAAATAGGAGACCCTAATATAGTACCCTAAATAGTAGGATGATCCTTATTATAAGGAGCCCAAAATAAGGTACCCCGAATTTTCGGAAACTCCCATCTAAAGCCCAGAAGTGGGATGCCGAGGTTCCTAGCGGGAGTCGGACGCGAGCCGCTTCTTCTAAGCGCTCGGCTCGAGTAGGATGTCTGGGTGTTCCTTACTGTTCCTTAGGGTTGAAGGGTGAGTCAAAATAGCATGTGATCCCAAGGGGTCATTGGATCTATTTAGATGTTGAAGTTTACCAAAAGCCGCTTGTAGGTGCAGTAGTTGTTTTTTTTGGTGTGGGTTTACTTGCATAACTAGTACCAGAGGCCTGATATAATCGTAGTGCACTATACTTCCAAGGGGCTGCTGAAAGCTATCATCGAGTTTTACAACAGTTGTTTGGATCGGATCCGTACTATGCTTTAGTTAACATTCCTTTTTTCAAGGGGCTACAAGCCCAGGCGGCAAACCAAGAGACAAACTCCTACATTATAGTCCAACCCTAAGCGCTAAGCACTGCAAATCCAGGTGTGAAACCCCTGATGCCCTTTCCTGGATTGAGAGCGACGTAGAATCCAACCAACCCCGCTTCAAAGTGGTATCGTATCTTTCCAGCTGTGTTTGGCTAAACGTTAAGCCCGAAACCCTCTTCAGCAGTTCGAGGGTTGGAAAAAAGGTAAAACCCTAGACAGGTTTATGGGTGGGCGCTGCGCGTGGGCTTTGCACTAGGGAATCTTGGGGAAGGAGGGAAGCCCAGATGTACAGCCATGAGGGGTTCGAATCCCTGCATCTTCTTGTAGAGTCCTTGTGGTGCCTACCGCGCACCCCACGATCTTTCAAGACCCCAGACAAGGCTGCACCGGATCCAAAACGTGCGGGTTATGGGTTCTTGTGCCAGGTCACGGTTTCCGACGTGCAGAATGCAAGGTAGAGTCCAGGTAGAGTGCCTTTAACAAGGCTGGGAGTTCATTAATCCATGGTTTGCTGCGCGCCATCTGTTGGAGCTCGCCTTCTTCCGCCGCCATGGCACCCTGCACCTGTTTAGCCTTCGTCCCGAAACCCCGAACGCCCCGTTTTTAAACCACAAGGTGCACTGTCCGAGACCCAGAAGGGGAGCCCAGATTCCGGAGCACAAACTTAGATCCCCAATACCCAACCTTGAAACTTTTTGGGTTCTTATACTTTAGTAGGAATTGGAAAGTTTAACCTTGTATTTCCGTGGCTTATTGGGGGAGTAAGCAACAGCCCCAGTTCAAGTTGGACTTTAGTGTCCGAGTCGCCAGCCTTGAGCACTAAGTACCCAGATTTCCCAAACTCGACGAGGTTGGTCTGAAGCTTCGCTTAGATGCAGTGGATGTGGGTAGGGTGAGTATGGATACGGGCCCGCAGGTCGATGCAGTTTTGGATTGCATTCGCATGAGTCTACGAAGAGTGTTCACATGGCTTTAGATGTTTGACTAGCACGGGGCGATGTCTAGGTTCAGGAATATCAAGCGAAGATGCACGGCAGACTTGGAGGAGTCACATCATTCAACCCCTCATGCTGAAAGCCGCCTAAACTTCGCCTAGGCCTAGACTAAACTAATCTAAACCAACCCCTACTTTGAGTTGCATTGTTTCGAGCTTGTGTTTGTTACGTTCGTTCGTTATTTGAAGTTAGCCTATGCTACCTTTAGAGTATGGGCGAACGGGGTCGTAGCTTTCGGTTGCGGACCTGTGCAAACACATTGCATAAACACGTGGTCCACCCGTTGAAAACCCACTGACGGCCGCAGCGATTTTGGCTGAATCGCATTCTATGGTGCACCACTGTGATTCATGTCCATGTTGATTAAGCTCAGTGTGGTAAGTACATAAGGCTTAGGTGCTGACTCCAGAACCTTGCAGTTTCATCCACATGGCAGCTGCAGACAACATGGGGGGCCCAACAATCGAACCGAAGGAGCAGAATCCTTGCTATCTGGAGCCCTGAAGAAGGGTCTTAGTCTTAGTCTTAAGAAGCACAGGGGTCTTACTGACACGCAGGCCCCTAACTCCTGAAACTTGGGGTGGCGCTATCTTGCCACGCCTAAGGGCACACAGAGCCACAGAACCCTAAGTTTCAACAGCTTCTACACCCTAGGGCCCGGGGCGCTAAGAAGGGGAAAGAGCCGAACCTTTCCGAGCTCTTCATTCAGGCCGGGGCTAGGGGGTTCCAGTTCGACGTTGGCGGGTTGGGGTTCAGAGAGTCGGGGGCGTCTATGTGCAAAATTTAGTAGCTGAGTGGATACACTGTAGACTTTTTGGGATAATATTACCCACTATAAAACTGAAAGTGTATACTTTTTGGGGCTTATGAACTCAGCAACTAAGAAAATCATATCCGGGGGGACAGCATCTTGGCAGTGTCTCGGTGGTCTCACGGTGGTCTCCTGGTTGGTGGTCCCTTCGCGGGTGTCGTGGTGGCCACTTGCCGGTATTCCTGGTGGCCTCCCGGTCGTGGTCGTTGTCGTCCTGGTCGCATTGCGCGTCAGGGCTGACAGCGCAGGTGGCCATCCTGTGATTTCCTAAGCAATCCTCGTCCGCGCGTGACAGGGGGCATGATTTCATGTCCCCAATGGCGGGTATCCCCGCTGGCATAATCTTTATAGTATAGCATAGTAGGTTCTGAAGAAGCCAGGTGTATGCAGGTCAGGGTTTTCCGAAGCCTAAACCCTAAACCCTAAACCCTAAGCCCTAAACCCTAAACCCCATCCGAACCCTTCACCGGAAGCTTTCGACATGAAAGCGAAACCTCCATGATGCCAGCTCCTAATATAGGGGCCTTAATAATTACCCATACTATTTTGGGGGTTCCTAATTATAATTATAGTATATTGGGCCCCAAAACCCTATTCTACTTGTTAAGGCCCCAATGGTGCCGCTTTCCAACCTTTTGGACGGAAAGGGTCGTGCAAAAAAACCTAAGACCCTGTTCCCACCGACCAAGCACCAAGAACCTGGCCTGGCATGTCTGACAGTGAGCGCCGCAAACCTGCAGCCCCCACACCCCGTCCAGAAGAAAAGTCTGAACATATTCCAAATCCCTGAAAACCATGTGGGCTACATAGGTGGCAGCTTGCTCTGCGAGACCTTTGATGTTGAGATGGGCCCATCGCCCAGCTGCCCTCCCTTTTGTGCTCATAGCTTTCATAGGCATGCGAAGAGTAAGTAACCACTGGCCTTCTTGGAATACTACGATCCCTGTATTGTCCCAAAGGGTAACCGGGATATGATTTCTAGTCGTTGAGACGGGTCTATCGCAGGAAGTATCATAGATGGCCAAATCGGGGCTTAGCAATTGCTTCTTCGTATGGGATACTGAGCCTGGCACAACATCGCGTGTTCTGGGTACACCCCTGGCCCTCATCCCAAACCCTTTACCCACCTGCTAGGGGCTCACACCCCACAACAAAATTCCAAGGCCCAAAACGAACACAAGCCTCGCTGGAGCATCCGAGCTCCGAGCACCGACCCGAAACGTCATCCAAAGACATAAGCAGGCCTTGTAAAACCTCCTTGTGCGAAATCCCCCTGACACATCATCGAATCTGTGACATAGAAACTCCCCAGAAATCTGAAAGCCTGAAGCTCTACATGGGTGGGTACGACGCCATACACAAAATCTCTATAGACTCTGCAACCTTAAGCCCTGCCCTACATGGGTGGCTGTGCAGCCTCATCTGGGAGTTTCCGAAAATAAGGGACCCCAATATAGTACCCTAAATAGTAGGATTCTTATTATAAGGACTCCAAAATAAGGTCGGAAACTCGCATCTAAAGTTCAGAGCTTCAGGAGTCTTAGATCTAGGCCTCTAGGGTTTAGGCGGTTTAGGGTTCTAGGTGCAGGGCTTCGGGCTTCAGTTTGTTCTTCTTGTTGTTGGTGGTGGTAACCATAGGTTTAGGCCTTCGGGTTTAAGATCTTGGGCCTGAGCGGCTTGAGATTCGCAATTTGTGAACACGGACCCGAAACACTGCCGAGATCTAAAGCCCATCCCAGGTTTAGGAATCAGGGTTCTTCTTCCCAGCCCCTAAACCCCAGAACCCTAAACATGCCCGAGTGTGAGCGCCGAAACCCTAAACCCTGAAACCCCAAACTCTAAGCCTGTATCAATGAATTACAGCTTGCAAGAAGCGGCCGTGGCGCCAGCGCACCTGTTCTCCTGAAGTGTCTTCCTCGGGGGTGGGCTTGCCCTAAACCCGTAGAGATCACGCTTTAGGGTTTAGGGTTAATGTTTTTGTCTTGGCCCGGGTGTCCTGATAGTGAAGCCTGACCGCACACACTTGTGCGTGCGTGCGTGCGTGCGTGCGTGCGTGCGTGTGTGCGTGCGTGTGTGTGTGTGTGTGAATGTGGCTTGGAACGGTTAACCAGGCCTCCCAGTGGGCACTTTTTCCCTTTTTGTAGTTCTAGGTTCCTTATAAAGTTACCCAATACAAAAAAAGGGAGCCCCTTTTAATCTTAGGCTACTGGGCATCCTAGTATTAATGCTTGGCAGAGAAGCCTCGAGTCTTCAGCTCTAAACCGGTTTTCCCTCTGCCCTCAACCCTTCGTCCGCTTAACCCACAGGGACCCTTGGGGTGGTAGGGGGGAGGGGGGTTGGGGACTATACTCTTTGCTTCCTTAAATGGGCCTTATTACGGACCCCTACCCCCCCTCCCCCCCCCCAAGGGTCCTTATGAGTAACCAACACCCCTACACCCCTCAACATTCAGCCCAACATCCCGAAGCCCTTATACAATCATTACAAAAAGGTAAAGGAAGCCCTTAAAGGACACCCTTTTGGCAAACCCTTCTCATAGAAGGCTGTAGAGCCCTCAAAGAGCCTTGTAAAAGACGTATAATATGAAAGTAAGACCCTTACAGCACCCTAAACCCTAAACCCTAAACCCCCACAACAACATTATAAAACTCTGTAGAGCCCTTAACAAGCAAGCCTCAGACTGTCAGGCCCACAGAAAAGGCAACAAAAAACCGATCACGAAGTCATGGAGCCCTGAAGAAACCGAAGCAGATAGCCGACCCTGAACCCTCAACCCTAAACTCTCGTAAGAAAGCCACGCAGATAGCAGAGAAGGTCGAAAGAAGAAGCCAACGAACGAGGAGATAGAACCCGAGCCTTTTTTTGTGGAGGACAGTGTCGGGTGTGGAGTTTTGGGGCCTCGGGTTTTGGGCGTTTTGAGTTTAGTTTTTACGCTTTTGGGGCTTGGGGTTTAGGGTTTGGGGGTTTAGGGCTTTGGTTTAGCGTGTTGGGGGTCAATTCCTTATTGAACCGTAAGGATTGATGTTTGAGTGGTTGTGGAGGATGAGAACTTTAATCAAGCAAACCTATCTCGGCACACCTAGGGCTCCCTTTCAAGAGTTCCAGTTTTGGATCTCGTAGGAGGTCCGCTTAAAGAAGGGAGCCGTAGACCTTGCCATCAATTATGTTGATGTTGACCTCAACTGAGAGGCATTGCACAGCTTCGGTCTTCTTGACCTCTTATCATATAGTATACTGTACTACCAGATGTTGTCATATAATATAAGGCAAATATAGTATATAGAGCGAATGCTAAAAATATTATATTTCGATTCTGGTGCTCTTGGGATCTGTCCCTTGAACGACTCGATCAAACGCGTCGTGCTCGACAGAAGTCAGCCGCATGTATCTCCCAAGATCTGCTCCTTCGTCTTGGGCGTAGGTATAGGGCTTAGGGATGCTTACTTGGAGGATCAGGGGACTGAGTAAGTTAGGTTATACGTACCTTAATTGGGGTTCTAAGCAATTACAAGTATGGTTACCTTAACTATAACCCTAGTTACTAAGTCCCATGATCCTTCAAGTAGGGTTTAGAGTTTAAACTCTGGGGGGTAGTCCCTTCAAGATCGAAGATGGTGTCGCTGCTGTTTGACACCTACCGCAGGCCCAACTGTATCCAGCAGAGGCTTCGGTGCTTAGGGTTTAGGGTTCGGGGTTTTAGGGTTTAGGGTTTAGGGAAGTGTGAAGCCTGCAAAAAAAGGGAAGCGTGAAGTTGCCGAAGAGAGAGGCTTCTGCTAGAGAGCCATCAAGCAAGGTGTTCCAGCCTCTTCATCGAGCTACGCGAGCTAAGCCCCAGACCCAAGCCGTCCGAGCAAGGCGGCAGGCAAAAGAAGCTTTTCGATCCTGAAACCTGCATCCTAAACCCTACACCCTACACCCCAAACCCTAAACCCTAAACCCAAGCCCTAAACCCTAAATCCTAGATCCTAGCCCTAAGCCGAGAACCAGAACTCTAAACCCCAAACAACAACCCTGCGCAATAGAAAGCCTTGGCAGGAGCCTCCGAAAGACTTGAAGAAGAAGGTGCGTGCACATTCTTAAAAGAGGGCAAGGGCGGCTTTAAGGGGGCTTTAGGGAGCTGTAATGGGGCTTTAAGAGGGTGTTAAAGGGCTTCAAAGGGCTTTAAGGGGGTTGAAGGGGTCTTAGTAGCCGAGTGGATACACTTTACACTTTTTGGTCTAATAGTACCCACTATGAAACTAAAAGTGTACACTTTTGGGGGCTTATGAACTCAGCAACTAAGGGCTTCAAGGGGGCTTCAAAGAGGGACTTGAGGGGACGTGCTTTGCAGTAACAAGCTTGGTTTCATGCCCTTGGCCTCAAGCCCTAAATACCCTGATGGGTTTAGGGTTTAGGTCTCATGGTCATTCATTCCCACTAGCGAAGTCTCACTCATCAGACCTCGAACCACATGCCTCGCCTGGATTGTCCGAGTGTGAGCGCCGAAATACCCTGATCGAGAACGCGAGTCGAAACACCTGGATCAATCCAGCGGTGTTCTGGATGAATGGAGGGTAATTATATTCGTAGGCTTTGACATTATGAGCTAAGTTTGAAATTTACAGGACGTTCAGGGATTATCAAACCCCCTGACTTGTAACACTTTCCACCCCAAAGTCCTAAACCCCTAAAGCCCCAATGGAAGGAGCGGGAGAAAATCGAGCGGGAGACATCTTCGGAGCCCGAGCTTGAGCCCAAGCGCCATGACCTCGAAACCTGGCAGAATTCTAGTGTTTAGGGTTTAGGGTTTTAGGGGTTTAGGGTTTTAGGGTTTTAGGGGTTTCGGGTTTTATGGTTTAGTGTTTTAGGGTTTAGGGTTTGGGGGTTTAGGCTTTTAGGGTTTAGGGTTTCGGGTTTAAGGTTTCGGGGTTTAGGGTTTCGGGGTTTAGGGTTAAAGGTTGTTTTTTTTTGGGGGGGGTTTTGAGGTTTGTAAACCCTGGGCCCTAGGGTTCGGAGTTTGGGGTTTATGGGGTCTTCTGAGGCCTTATACAGGACCTTGAAGCGTTCTCAAAGAGGACGAGGGGTCGGAGCGATTAGTAGCAGTATCCTCTTTTAGCATCATCTCTTCATGGCGATGCTATGATATTGCCCTACTCGGTTCCCATCCTTTCCGCTTGCCAGGAAACATCTGAGGGTTCTGTAGCAATGGAAGGTATCAACTCGAAACTCCTGAAGCCCTACAGAATGAGTTGGAGCCTCATCACCATCGTTGTCAGAAGCACCACTACCACTGTCGGTCTAGGGTCTAGGGTTTGTGGCGTTGCACCTCACCAGCAGCACCACCACCATCCAACTTCAAGGTGCGGCACACATCCTGCGCACAAATGCCGAAAGTCAACCCAGCTGGGGATCTTGACCCCAACACCCCACACTCCACTCGCAGCCCCGGCCACCGAAGGTCCTTCGTCATTACTTGTCGACACGTACACCCAATCCTTCGTGGATTGGGGAGCGATCAGGCCAAGAAGACGAGGCGACGGCCCGCGAAATGAAGACTCGACTGTCGGAGCTGGAGAAGCTGCGGCCGAATCCGAAGCACGCGTTGGCGCTACGATTTTCCCTGCAGGCCGAATCCTCTCGTTGCCTGGTATCCCACCTGACAAAGGCGAGGACACACCAGAGGCAGTTGTGAGAGTCGAAACCTCCAAACGCCTATAGTTACCCCTCGAGCCCTACATATACCTGAAGCGCTTGAGCCCCTAAATCCTTTCCGCCTAAGCCCGCAAATCCTAAACCTCTATACCAAAATAAGCCCTAAGCTACCTTATGGAAACCGTTCTGGAAACCTTGTCCTAGTTCCTAAGGGCCCCAAACCCTATACTATACCCTTTTAAGGATCCGGACATCCAGCAGCTTGCCTATACCTTCAAGATCGATGCCGGCTTGACCCAGAAGCTGAACGACATCATGATCGAAAAGAGGCGGTTTAGGGTTTAGGGTTCGCTGGCACGCAATCCAAACCCTAAACCCTAAACCCTAAACCCATGCTGAAAAGGGTTTAGGGTTCAGGTCTTGTTGTTTTTGTTTTTTTGGCGTTTTGGGGTTGGACGGTTAAGCGGAGTCGCCAGGTTTCCTTCTTCAATAGGCCTGGATTTCAAAAAAAGGGATGAAGAATTGGCGCCATGCCATTGGTGCGATGTTCCTTTTTGGTTTTAGGCGGTTTAGCTTTCTGGTTCGGGGTTGAAGGGTTCAAGCTTTAAATAGAGGGTGTGATCTAGGCTTGATTGAAGCCTGCTGCAATCAGCCCTTGTACTTTCGATGGAATTATACTATGCCAGACAACCTTTTCGTAACAGTTGACACCCCTCTACGAAGCCTAAGCTCAAACCCCCCAGGCTCGACATGTTCTAAAAGCCTCATATAGTATGGTCTTTGGCCCCAAAGCCCCAAAATACGAGTCCTTCGAGCCTCAATTACTTAGTAGCTGAGTGGATACACTTTATACTTTTTGGGATAATATTACCCACTACAAAACTAAAAGTGTACACTTTGTGGGGGGTCATGAACTCAGCAACTAAGATTAGGGAACATAGCCAACCCTAGAGCAGGAAAGCCTTCAACCAACGGGAGCCAGAAGCGGACAGCCCTGCCTGAAACCACAGCTCCGTAACCTTGAGAGGAGTTGTCCTTTCTTTGCCAGAAGCCCTCGGCCAAAAACCCGAATTTCCCCCCCCCCCCCC